>JAHWFP010034205.1:35183-46654 GCA_023313725.1 Lithobius niger | reverse complement strand
TGTCTGCACCCCCCCCCCCCCTCCGGGACGCGGCGGATTCCCCTATTGTGTGGTCGGAATATCCCCACCCCTGCTTCCCCTCCCGTGCATAATAATGATAAATTTGCTTGCCCAACCTAAGCGTATTATATATATATAGATTTGGAATTAAAAAAAAAAAACATGGTTTAGAAACAAGTCTAAATACAATAGCTTGACAACGTAGTGCTCACCTCTAAACGTCTCCAGCCTACATCTTGGGTCACGTCAACTGGAGAAAACTAGGAGTACGGTTCTGTAACTTCCAGCATACTGCTAAATTAGGAGCGTCTACAACGGTATAGAATCTGTTGGTAGAAGTCGCTAATTCTACCAACAGATTTGTACACTGTTGTAGACGCGCATGACTAAGCAGTATAGTGGAAGTTACGGAAGCATACTCCTATAGTTTTTTCTTCAGCTTATACCCAAGAGGTAGGGCTCTTGACATCAGTAGAAGTACAACCAAGTTGAATTTATGGTAGAACCCATAAACACTGACCGAATTTCATGGATTACTATCACACTTTACAATTTTCGTCTGACTATTTTTTGAAATAGTTCAGTTCCACTCTTACCGCACTCTTGCCGCATTAACCTTAGAAAATTTCGGTATGAGGGTAATTGTCGGTAAACTACTTTCATTTCGAACGCACCACACTGCAGTACCATCTTTTTGTCCGATTTGGGCAAGCACCGTGCATTACTCCATTATTTGTCCCATGTTATTCTTAATGTTTGTTGCAAATTACAATTTTTTTTTTTTTTTTACAATACTCAATTCACACTTTTCCTACAGTCATAAGGACGAGAGTCTTGGGATATTTGACTTACCAACAAAGTTAAAGTTAAGACTTGGCATTTTACAGGTCGAGCCATAATTTTCGCGCGATTTTTTACGAAATCTGAATTGTCGATAAATTTGGGTTAAAGTTACGATGCACCAAACTTCATAAATTGTTTCGTGCAAAGTAAGGAAAGACGGACAGAACGACACTAATGGGTGATTCTCGCTTTGTGGAAAGCATCTAAAAATATATCTTCCATCCATACACTTCGTCTTTGTTCAATAAAAATAATTCCACAAGGGGTGCACGTCCTTTCACGTTCACGTTTTTCCCCAGCACAGTCAGTGGCGAGAAAAAGGCATTACGAGAGGCAATGAATCTCGACAAGCTGTTCCGTACCAGTCGCTCAAACAGATTTGCAGGCGTGTCATCGTCATTGAATCAGAACGACTCTACCACGTGTCTGCCCGTCTGGCAGGTGCAAGACAAGAGCGAAAGAAGAGGTGCTGAATTCATCAAGTTGTAGAGGATGTAGACAATAGGCGTGGGCGACCAAGAGAGAGAAAGTCAGTTGATCTTCAAAGTGACCTCATCTTCATTTTCAATAGGTTTGGTTTACGAAAGAAAGAGGGTGCGTCTCTTCTATGGCCATCTTGCGCAAAGGCAAGCTGCACCTTGAACGTAAACATTCTCTTCCACCCACACCAAATAAACCGCTAAGTTACACCATAAGCGAAGAGAAGTTCGTTCTTCTGCCTAAATCGCATTCATGCAGGTTCGATCCCGCCTTCAACAATGTGAACTGAGTGGCACTAATGCTATCCGGTCATTAATTAACTCGCCATTTTTAATTACTTTCGCTGTGATGAAAAAAATTTAGAATGTGGCACTACTTTAAACACGTATTGCATGATCCATAAACCTGAAAATTTACCCCATATGTTAACTTTGCTTTTTGAGGCCATGGAGGCTCACAAAATATGCAGAGAGCACTGGTAGCACCCTTCGAGCAAGGACACCGTAAAACAGCCAGTGGAAAGTCCGGATGCCGAACAACTGCAAATAGCTATGAACCACGAGCATCGATCCTGGGAACCATACCTGGGAATTCTGGACTTACCACCAGGTGCCCGTACCACTGGCTACAAGTGGGTTCTTCAAGAAAAGAAAACCATAACAGGTGAAGTGGCACGAAACAGACCAGATTACAAGCTAACGGCCCTGCACAAAAATATGAAACGGAACATTTTTAGACTTTTCGCTGGTTGCTCTCAATGTTTACTAGTGACTGTGCCCATACAAAATAGCTACTATATTGACCAATTCAACATTAATGCCAGGTGCTTAATTGGCTAATTGGGTGAGAACGAGACCACAGTTATGTAGAAGCCAGTGGGTTGTGTACTTGTCGGCCAAGAAGAGAAGGTGTTAAATAATTCAAAGCCTTTATGGCCTTAAACAATCCGGTCGAAGACGGTACGTGAGCTTGGCTGAAGAGATGACAAAGTACAAACACAGATCCAAGTATGACGCCAGTGCGTTCTTCATTCATGATGGTGTTCTAGTCGTTTACGTAGATGCTGTTACTGTGATTACGTCCAACGAGAAGATGCGACAACTCGCAAGGAGAATTCTTACAAATTTGAAGATTCCTACGATCAATCAACTAAACGCTGGAAATCCAATCACAAGGACAGAAAGCGGAGGCACGACACTCAACCAAACGTAGTACATAAAAAAGGTTCATCTTTTTTGAAAGTCAGTGTAGCCAGTCGTAACAGTAGCAAGAGGCTCAGAGGCCACTGACTCGTAGGAATGCCCCGCCAAAATTATTTTAAAGGCACTAGTAGGAACCCTGTCCTACATAGCTAACAGTACACAACCTGACATAGCTTTTGCCGTGACCCATTCGGTAGAATGATCTATAACACCCACCAATGAAGCTTGGCAGGCGGGAAAATAAATTCTGTGGTATCTCCAGGGATGAAAGACCGCGTGGTAATTCAACCACTCATCAGGACTGGATTTTCGCTGAAGCGAGCCACACAGTGATCCCATGACCAGAATTTCAACTACAGGAATAGTAACCATTTACAGCAGCATTCCTTCCCTATGGAGATCTAACTTCCCACATTCTGTATCTCACATTGGAATCAGAATGCAAGGCTATTTCCAAAGAATACAAGAATGGTTACAGAACTCCAACACAAAGTTGGCATATACTGCCTGATCATTATCACCATCCACAGACTCGGAGAATGCGAGCGCTTATTCTTTAAGCTAGACATATACTGAAAAACACTTGCACCAAACAGATCGATATTATCTATCACAACGTGTGTGTGAAAAGACTGAAGATGTCAGCATGGAAATACAACTGACCTACAACTTACAGGACAAACCATCTGACCAACGCACAACCAGGGAGTAGACAAACATTTGGGTGGTGATTGTTGGACTGGTGTATGCCCAATAATGCCTGCTTGTTCATGATCATGTCTCTCCTGGTGACCAAGGCTTTTTTATTATGATGAGAACTTTTTTATTTTTATCTTACCTTGATTATGATTGACAATTGGTTTAGGCCAGGCTTTAAACTGCAATCATTTATTTTATTTTATTTATTTTTAAGTTTTTTTTTAAACATTGACAATGGTACGGCTTTTCCTCTCACTCGTCCCTCACGTTTGGCGATGCCATCGGGGACCACTATGTCCCTGGTAGGTCTAACTTTGGTAAGGCATTCGTGACCCCAACCCTATACCGTCAACCCTTCCTTTACAGCCGGTCAACCGTCTTCGTTTTGAACTTTTAAACTTTACAATTTTTAATTTTTGTTTTAACTTCGGATGGCACTTAGTGACCACCAGGCCCTTGCCATTCCGGTTGCGTTTGTAACTAACTTATATTATTATTTCTTTAATAATATTTTACGTTGTTACATTTCCACATTAACAAAAAAAAAAAAGGGAAAGTCTGTTGGTGCAATCCAGATCAATGCAGATCACTGATAGACCAGATGGCGTTTAGTAATCCAGGGTACATGAACAGTAACAACTTCCATGTTCAAGAAGTGTCCAGAACAGGGTACAGAACCGTGGCAATCATGGAATTTTTAAAGGAGGAACCTCAACTGTGAAGCTCCACTCCTTTCTAACCACAGTTACAGTTCACGTTGTTGTATTTCGATACGTTACTATACTGTTACATAACGTCAAATTATTGTCGAAGTATTAAACCGTTTCAAGGTTAAATATTGTCGTGATTTCACGGTCATGAGAGAAAGCCCACCTCTTAACAAATAGCAACAAGGTTCAAAATAGCTCGATGTTAAAAGATTTTTGCATTCGCTCAACTAGGTTGTAGTAACATTTACAAATGATACCTGTTTGCTAACACTTAGCCACGAAATCCAGCGTTCCTTGTGGCAAACTTGGCCTCAAGAACGGTCACTAGGAATCTCATTCCATACCGGATCTAGGTATCCGTACTGGAAAACTGGAATCTAGGAACCCACAATGAAATACTATAGGAATCAAATTCCTTAAGAGTCGTAATCAAGAGGAAAATATAATTTTGTTCTTATAATTGTTGCATTACAGTAATAAATAGCTGTTTATAACGACACACAATTTTAAAGTAAGTTTTCCTTGTCGCTTTTTATCTTCATTACTATTAAAGTTAGGCAACGAGTTCCAAATGGGTTTAAGTAGCTTGGTGCCCGTTAACAACACTAGCACTTGGCTAACATGTGGAGCCAGTATAGTCTGTAGCATACAAAACATTTTTCTCTTAAAAAAAACCTAGTCATTACTATAGACTGCTACAGCATTTTTGCCAACAGGTGATGGATGCTGGCAGCAAAACTTGGGTGTTAAAGGTTTTTCATATTTCGATCCCTGAATCGTAATGTGTGTTTTTCTTTAAGATCGAAAACGATTGTATTGAACTGGACTGCCGTTCACCTTTCTAATCCAAATAATATGCAAACCAACCAAGTTCGAAGTAAGATAGTATCTTCAAAAGTTTCTGGCGGATGTCATCGATCACGCAAGTCGCAATAAATCAGATCTTGTCGCAAGCAGTTCCTCAAATTAAAGGAAGTTTAGCTCGAGTTCAAAAGATGACAAACCGATACAAACGAACAGCATTTGTTTCGTAATGAGCCTTGTTACCATCAGAAATAGTCAAGAGAACGGAATTGGTAAAGCAGTGTATTAGGTTAATTTTATGGTAAAGCAAACAGCTGATTTATGGCCTGAAAGGTCGAGAGCAGCGCGACCAGAGAGTCCATGGTTAAGGGAAGCAGTATAACAAAATAATCATGAAAATGTAATTCCAGCCCCCCCCCCCCCATGTAAAAAATTAACTTTCCACTCCTTTTCAATAATAATAGGAAGAGCATCCTTACTAAATGAACTTGTGTGGGCTGCAGTCATGGTTCATCACCGTCCAATAACACTCAACAAAAATAGTAAGTAAAAACCGAAAACATGAAGAGGACACTTTTACACAGCAATGGACGTCTCATGTGCCAGAGGTTCTGGGTTCGAGTCCAGCCTCAGCCACGTCTGGCATTTTCGGGAAGGGATGGGCCCTGTGATGCCTCGTGCTCATGTCGATGGTGGCATGTAAAAGAACCTAGGAATGTCCGATGGCATTTACCTAGCAAAATTGTGCCTCTTTCCTTCTGGTACCATGGCTACGGCTGGGAGCGTGTCAAAAGCTAAACAATACGAGAAGAGCAGAGACAAAAAATAATGATCGTGAAAGTACAAAAAGTCACCGAAAACTACAACGATTACGACAGTGGAAGGAAATACCTAAATGTCCTTACTGCTTTTCTCAGGCTTGTTAATAAACACATTTGCTCTGCATCAAGCCATTTATTAAATGCTGTTTACAGGGTTCAGACAATTTTGTAATTCTCAATTTCCCTGACATTTCCAGGTTTTCCAGGTGCATCCAATGGCAATTTCCAGGTGTTTATAAGATATTTAGCTAGGAAAACGGGCAGTAAGTTGTTAGCTAATATTTTTATTAGTATTCATACCAAAATAATCCAATATCCCAGAAAATAGCTGTTTGCAGATTAGTCCAGTTTAGTCCAGACGGGACTAAACGCATTTTCATCACAGATGTTGGTACTAGCCTAAGATTTGGTTTATTTAAGTTACATCAAAAATACTTGAACATATTAAGGCACAAATAAAAATAGCCCAGGATTTTGTTTCTGATCTGCTAATTCAATGGAATTTACAGATCAGACACAAGGGCATTTTTTCAAATTTCCCTGTCTTTTCCCTGATTTTCAAAAAATTTCTTGTTTTCCCTGAAATTTTAGCTCCATTTTCATTTTCCCTGAGATTTACAGGTTTTCCAGGTTTTGTCTGAACCCTGTGTTTAGGTCATTTTGTGTACTAGCTTCCACTATCTGCAAAACAAGAGTGCACTCAGCAAATGATACTTTTAATAATTGGCTATCGGAAAAAATGGACAGCAGTCGACCCAAATTAATTTACTTTAATACGTCAACCTCTTAACCTTTAAATATCACAACGCCAAAAAAAAAACATCCCGTCACTTCCTGCGTTTCAACTTTAAACTTTGTCAATCTGAGGATCGGAAGTAAACCTCATCCTATTCGATAATGGTATAAGCCTGGCTTTCATCTGAGCAAACAAACTGTCGTAATGGTTAGCCTACACAGCGAAGCGGCTGTGCACAGTCGGAACAAAATTAATTTCAACTGGCTAACTGGCTAACCTACAAGGTACACAGGAATGTCGTCGTAATTGTTTCGCCACGCCCAAGGTTAAAAAAATACTGATCTCAATCCACTTCTACTAAGGAAGCTACTGAGGAGTCCAAATACAAATAAAAATAAACAGATAAAATGCTCCTTAGGCAACTAAACGACACGATGTTAATTACGATTTCCCACGTCTGTTCGCAAATTGCTAGCTCCAGTAGCCTACCAAAATTACACTTAAAGGTGCTATCTATCTCCACACTAGCATTCCTATGTGACTCAGTTTGACATGACATGCACAAACGTATGTAAATGTTACAAGCCATTTATTTTCTTGTTTGTTCCCCCCCCCCCCTCGGGGGTAGGGTCTGCTATAATTTTTTTAACTTTGATTTTATATTCAGATCGCCTAGACGGCATTACATGAATATGAAATGCCGTCTGTATGCTATGTATAGCTTGCGCTACAAGCCCTATGTCTTTCAAACCTAAAGAAATGTTGCAAGGCCACGTTCGCTTGGGATATTCGAAAATATTCGAGGGAGGTATGGCCTTTTAATGAAAATCGATAATTTTGTTGTTTTAGTAGCCTACTGGAACTCCTTGCCACATTTAATTTCCGTAAAACCGAACTCCGAGAGACAAATATTAAAACTCATTTGAATGCTACAACATCTTTCTTTCCCATTAATATTATTCTTAAATTACTGTCACTCATTTTATCATTTCAAATTACTATCAAAACTTAAAAAAAAAAAAATGCACTTCTACAATTTTCTTCTCCGATCATAATTGGAGAAAGAAATGCTTGCTACAGGTCGAATTTTTTTTAAAGGGACTTGCCTCCTTCAGCATAACCACTCCAGTCTCTCCGGTCTCTGTTTGCAAATTATGGTGTAGCATTCACCCAAGGTCTGCTAAGATAGATGCTGCGGTTCCTGCTTCCCGGCACCAAACCTTTCATCCTGGCTACACATGACCAGGGAAGGGAGCGATGCAGTTCCTATGACACAGCCATCGACATTTAATTTTGAAATGTTTATATTTTAATATGCATTTATAACAATTAAAACCTTATAAAATGTTTGAAATAACCTTAATATTCTGAAATGGTTTAAAATTGCCTTAACATTGAAGTACATTTACACTCAAGGAATGGACTAACGGTAGATGAATAAAACCTCATGAATGAGGTGGGGTTTGAGAAAAACTGATGTTTTTACAATCACGTAAGTTACAGCTTGTTACGATCGGTTGGCACTCTCCATTTGGCGGATATAAACTAAGAGAAGGACGGTGAGTAGCAATACCGGCTGACAATTCTAAATGCAGTATATATATCTCGGGAACCATCTAAGCTACAGTCAAACGGTTTACGGCGTTGGGCTCAGTTTTAAAACGGCTGTAGGCCAATAACTGGGTTTTTTCCCCCAGTAATACTGGGGTTAAATAAAATTATACAATGAAATAAATCTATAAATTTGAAATACCAGCAACGTACCGTGTAAAATGTATTGGCAAAGAGTAAAAACTTAAGAAATGTGGGTTTTTGAAGTCTACCGGACAAGTGGAGACTACAACAGGATAATTTAAGAGGATTGTATGAAGTAATACCAGCACCTAAGCCATTGTGGTACCTTGACATTCTTTTTTCCCCTTGTATTGTTTATTTTTACTGTGAGCTGTATTGTTTTTGTTTTTTTTCAAACGGATACATTTCAATAGAGATATATATAGTGTATCGATGACCACGAAGACACATTTCAAGTTCGACTTTGGCAATATCTCCCATAGCTCTACACTTGAAGGCCGCCCGCGCCCTGAGCGACTTGGCCACGTCGCCAGGTCGCTGCAGCCAATGAGAATGCTTACCGTTTATGTAAAACCACGCACTAATCATTTTCATTGGCTGCAGCAACCTCGCCGCGCGGCCAAGTCGCTCAGTGCGCGGGTGGCCTTAAGGATACGCTGCAATTGTAAACAAAATCCTCGTCGACAAACCCTTACCAATACTCCAATTGGAAAAAAATTGGTGGAGGGGGGAGGTGGATCTGCGATACGGTAATCTTTACCGGCTTATTCTCACGATATTCGTAACAAAGCAATAATCGTACCGATAAATGAAGCAATTTAAAAGAAGCTATTTTCGCAAACGTCATTCGATCCTTTTTTTTGTCACGTTGATTTACGATTATGTTTTCTCCCATCGACGACACCAGTCCCGTTTTGTCACGTTAAAAAAGGGTATATGACCACTCCTTTATGGCCAGTTGAAGGCCGTCCACTTCCCCCGACATTCCTTTTGTAGGTCCATCGGTGCCAGCCATATTTGTACGGAGACGAGACCGACCTCAAAATGAACCAAACGACCTCAAACCAACGGAAAATGTTAAGGAATTCGCCCGAGCGCACGTTTTGCATTAATTACAGAACTGCAGAATAACTACCTTCGAGGTATGGGTGGAGGGTCACATCTTCTACTTTGGGCCAAAAGGGTAAATGGGAAAGAAAGTAGGATTCGTGATATCTCTCTCATTCAGACTGACGGAAACTAAATAATTCATTTGGACAGGAAGAGAAGTTGAAATATTAAATTAAATGTCAGAACAATTAGTTTGTAACTGTAAGCCTATCAAGTACCAAAATCCTCTTAAATAATCCAGCTGTATCTCCACTTGGCCGGTAGACCTCAGAAACTCTCTTCTTAGTTTCTACTCGTCTCTTTGTCATATTGTCAACACATTTTACACGGTACGTAACTGGTATTTCAAATTTATGGATTTATTTCATTGTATAATTTTATTTAACCCTAGTATTACTGGGGGGAAAAAACCCAGTAATTTGCCTATAGCCCTTTTAAAACTGAGCCCAACGCTATAAAACGTTTGACTGTAACTTAGACGATTCCCGAGATATACTGCTTTTGGGATGCTCCCCCCCCCCCCCCCCGGGGGGCAGACAGGTCTTTTTTTGGGGGGCCCCCCCCCCCCCCGCATTTTACTCAATTAAAATCTACTAAAAATGACCTCATATCGTACCTTCAGTATTTTCAAAAACAGGACGGAGAGCCAAATGGGCTAGAAAGGTGATGATAAAGAAATGCAGATGCAAACCTATTTATGTTTCCTTTTGGACTTCCTGAACGGGAATTGATCCCACGACTTTTGAGACCAAAGGCCGCAGTTCCACCGCTCAGCCCTACTGACACGGCCACTGACACGGCAGTATCAGTACGGGTGAGCTGTAGGACTTTTTTTTATTATTTCACTTTGCATTTGATGCCATTTCTGAGAAGGGTTGTGGAGTAGCTTAAAAACCCCCCCCCCCCCCCCCACCCCACTTACACATGTCTTTCTTTGCGGGGGAGGGGGAGGAATTGGTCGTCTCTATACTTTTAATCCTTTAAAGGACCTGCATATTTCATGGCTTTTTTTCAAGTAACAAAGGTCATGTGACAAAGGTCATGTGACCGGCATTCACTTGGCTTGGAGGCGAGGACGATCACCATTGGGATGTTGCTGCCCGCTTTTCTAGGAGTACCGGCACCCCCTCACAAAGCTCGCGGTGTGCCTTGCGACATGTTTTTAAACCACACGGTCCTGCAAAGGGTTACAAACAGCTAAAAGCAGTGCAAAACCACCTTGATACACGTCAATGAAGCAATGCATCTCGTTATTATAGTACTGCCGTGCACCACGTATTCATTTTTTAAAACTTCGTAGGGATAGTCCAATATTGATATCGGTTATAATCTGTATTTATCGGTGTTTTTGCCGTATCGGTGTCGGACCACTAAAGGATTCCGATACAGATATTTGTTATGCCAAGAAACGCAACTGTCTTCCCTAAAAAACTGACACAAAACACAGCAAAAGCAATAACCAAGTGAGAAATGAAAAGCCATTTGCTCAGTTTGTAATGAAAATGTGGCACGTGACATGATCTAAGTTTTACAACAACCAACTAAAATCTAACTGAGAAGATGAATGTACTGAAGTCATAAGTAGGAATAAAAGTAAAACTGCTGTTATTGCTGTACAGAACTTTTTGGATAATCTCAACAGTTGAAACTTAACATTTTCAAACAGTTGGAACCCATGCAAAACCAGAAACCGAAGTTGCATTTTTTTGTATGAAATTTAAACTTTTAGACGTGATTTTTTATTATTATTATCGGTATCGACATCGACATCGGTATCGTATTGGCTCGGAATGGATCGGTTTACCCTTCATCGGTATAGTATCGGTAAAAAGTCATATTGGCCGATCCCTACAACTTCGACAAGATTTTACCAATTTGCAAAATTGTTCCAACCGTAAATGTACCGAAACGGGTTCATCCTCAAACAAAATGGGATTGTTGACGTCACAATAGTGGCAATGGGATATACAAACGGAAGGGCAGATCAGAGGATGTAATACCATTCACTGGCTTCACAACACATGACCAGCACAACAGACAATGTTATAAAAACGACGGGTCTAGTAACAGACGCGAAAAACAAGTGGAACGACGACGATCGTCATATTATTCGAACTCCTGGGGCTGTTTACTGGCCCGAAACCTGCTCTGCTGCTAAAAGCAGGCTGCGGGAGATTTTAACGAAGAATTCGACTCGTTTCATTTTTAATCGACGTGCCTACATCGGGGAGCATAATATAACTCTAAACCGGACGCGATCGAACTTGACTTGGGGCCATCTCACAACAAAACAATCGCCTCAAAACTCGGGTATTAGGTTCATGTCTGACTACCGCAGGCTGAATGTTAAGAATAATTAAAAAAAAATAATAATAACAGTGGAGAACATGTTTCGAGCGTGTGAACTGACTAGCTTAAATTTTTGCAAATGTTAGCCACAGTTAAGACGTCGGTGATGCGTAAATCTAAGGCCCGTATTCTGAACGCTGAC
>JAHWFP010034205.1:0-25183 GCA_023313725.1 Lithobius niger | reverse complement strand
GAAACAGTTAAAACATTAGATAGAGCCATTCAGCATCAGAGTAGCGCCATTTGTGTGACTAGTTTAGGTTGTGTTAGCTTGGTTGTGTCAGCGTTGGACTGGACTAGGTTGCTTACCAACATTTAAAAATAAAAGTTCTCTTTAATATTAATGCTAGGGGTGGCACGATAATTCGATAATATCGCGACAACAGTTGTCGATTATCGTATCGCACTTTTTCTGATTTATCGAATTATCGTGCAAACCCCGATGCTCAAACTGTCATATCTCGGAAACCGTAATAGCTAGAAACAAGCTGTTTGCGCGGGGTGTTACGTGTGGATTTACAAACGCTCTCCAACCAAGTGTGCAATACTGTTGCTAGCCACTTTAGATGACAGGAGAGTTAGTTGAATGCAGACAATATTTAAGCATTAAAGTGGCACTATCACCGATTGAAAGTCTGCAGAATCTGGCAACACGTAGCGCTCGCTAGTAGTATCTAGCACTTGCTTGCATCAAAGCGAAGGAATATACAACGGCATTTTTTTTTAAAGAAACAAAGAAGCTACGACATCCTTGATTAGTGAGTGAAAATTTGGTACCGTCCTCGTGCACCTCCGTGCAAGGTGTAAAGGTTAATAATATCACTACCGCTAGATGGCGCCACGGTATTTTCGTTCGCTTTTTAATCGGTGATAGTGCCACTTTAAGCAGCAGCACAACTGCTGAATTGTTTCTTGGTGAGGAAGTAATGGGCACGAGCCTTTTCATGTCTACTGGCCAAATGGCGAGTGCCACACAATTCACATTCGTTCATTATTATCAACGGGGGTGGGCTGGCGAATTGTCGTCATCAACATAAAAAAAAATTATGATCCCCCCCCATTGATGTTGAGAAAACTTTTTGCCCCCCCCCCCAAAAAAAAATTTATTACAATTTTCATTTTCATTAAATGAGTGTACGAAAGTAGGTAGAGGCCTACTTTAATACGTTGTGGAATGTGCTGAGCTAAATAAATGTATTACATTAACATTCTGTAACTTGTCTTGCACTTCCTTTCTCGCAGCTTCATTTTTGACCCCCTCCCCCATCCACCTCCTGGTAGCCCCCCCAAAAAAAAATTTGTCCCCCCCCCTCTCTTCATATAAAAATTTTCGTGACCCCCTCATTTTCGCCGCTCCACCCCGTTGATAAATAATGAACGGTCCCTTACACTGTAGGCTTCAGCCACGGTTCTGTTTTAAGAACATTAAAATGGTTATTCCAGCCTCAAAATTTGTTTTATCGAAATATTATCGATTATCGCGATAATAAAAAAAATTGTGTCGGGATAAAAAAAATTTGTATCGTGCCATTTCTAGTTAATGCCGTTACCAGGGCCGGGCCAACAAATTATTTAAAGGGGTGCAGATGGCAATTTTACGCCCCTTCCCCGTTCCATGACTAAGTTCTGCAATTATATTATTAAATGTGTTGCGTATAAAACTATTAGGCTTAAAAATAAAATTTTAAAGTGAATAAGCAAACAAGTGAAAAAGAGAAGACAAAAACGGGAAAAAGCTGTACGTCACGAGTTACGACCTGAAACTTAAAAATAAAGCCCAGTTTTCATTAAAAAAAATTCTTGAATGCTTTCACGTCAGCATACAGGCTGGAAACCAAACAAAAAAGTGAAGAGGCATTATTTTCTTTTAATTGATAAATAAGGGGGAAAAAATCGATACATCACAAACAATTACTTTTTAAAAGTACTATTTTTTAATTACTATTTTTTCTCCCCTGATAGCTCTGAATAGGGGAGCAACTGCACCCTCCGCAGTCCGCATCCCCGCAGCCGGCCCGGGCCTGGCCGTTACTTGTCATTGTAACAGTACGCTCAGAAAATAAAACTGTAATTTAATGAAGAGACAGCATTTCTTGAATTAAGCCTATACCCGAACAAATTTAGAGTCAATAACACCATCCCCTCGCAACCGCAGTTCAAGATGCTTGTTGCAGGATTGGTAAACTGTAACAGGGCAGGCCCATGCCAATCTAAATTCTGTGTGTGCGTGTGTTTGTGTTGGAACAGTCGGATGCCGCCCGCGTCATTAAAAAATTTTCTAAAATATGTTTAAAACATTTGAAGCTATTAAAGGTCCATTCCTCCCGGTTGGCTTTCCTGTAAGGCTCAGTTTTGCAATATTAGTTCAAACGTAATGTAAATGTTGCAAAATCAAGCATTTTCCTATTTTTCCCCTCGCGAGAAACGGTTTTGCTATGCACTCTGACCATGTAAACATTGCAAAAACTATTTCACGTAGGATGCTCGAAATTAGTGAGAAGGTACGCCCTTTTAAGCTTTGAGACGGAATAAAAAAAAAAAACTTGCCAGACTGAGCAGTTTTAAAATGAGTCAGCTTTTGGGGCTTAATTTGTCTACTCTATCAAACCCTTTGGTGATTGTATACTGTTCCTTAATTATTGTTAAGTCGCAAAAATTTATGTGGGAGGGCTGCTCGGGGAAGGGGTGGGAAGTGGGGTTGGTCGACCAGGGCAGACCCAGATACTAGTCTTGAAGAGGGCCGCTGGGTAATTTTCTAAATTTTCATGCATATTTTCAGACATTTCTTTGGCTTCTTAGACTACGTATAGTTCAGCGAATTTTTAATGTTTCGGTTATACTGTGAAGAGCGGGGACCCGCCCTTTTGGGTGGACGGACGCTTGTAAAGTGTAAGAGACTCACCTACATGCCTACGTCAATAGTGAATGCTTACATGTGACGTCATCCATGGTTACCCCATAGATGCGTCAAACTGTAAACACCGCTATACAGGGTGAGGCAACTGAAGTGTCCGGCAACAATGTCTTCTAAAGACGTGTAATTAGCTCAAATCGAAATACCTACCAATACTAAGCAAACCAGGGCGGATGTAATGTCTGCTGTAAATATGACCTTGAAAGATGCTTTCAAGGTCATCCAAAAGTTAACTCCGAAACTATCCAAGATAACGGCATGAAATAAATTAGAAAGTTGTTTAGGATCATGAACCCAGGCCAACACAGAAAACGTAACAGAAATCGTGCCATAAACAAGGGAGATATGGGCAAAACAATGTGTGTAGTACAGGAAAGCCCGTCAAAGGCAAGCAATACCTTATTAGTAATTGTACAGCTGCCTCGTGGCTGGTTTCCCAGTAACTGCTAATTGTTTCGTGTACGATCTAGGGAAACTCTAGCATCAACGGTTAAAATGACCTTGGGGAATGCGTTCAAGGTCATCCAAAACGCATCTCGTATACGAAGCAAGATAGGAAATAACTTCCAAGTAGGAAAGTGCTGACCACCATGCAGTTAGTGTTATTGCGAAGCAAGATTTTATTGCCTGATAAGGAAAATAAAACGAACATCTGCATGGTGGTCAGCACTTTCCTATTTGGAAGTTATTTCCTATCTTGCTTCGTATACGAGATGCGTTTTGGATGACCTTGAACGCATTCCCCAAGGTCATTTTAACCGTTGATGCTAGAGTTTCCCTAGATCGTACACGATTAGCAGTTACAGGAAAATCATCCAGGAGACAGCTGTACAATTACTAATAAGGTATTGCTTGCCTTTGACGGGCTTTCCTGCACTACACACATTGTTTTGCCCATATCTCCCTTGTTTATGGCACGATTTCTGTTACGTTTTCTGTGTTGGCCTGGGTTCATGATCCTAAACAACTTTCTAATTTACTTCATGCCGTTATCTTGGATAGTTTCGGATCTAACTTTTGGATGACCTTGAAAGCATCTTTCAAGGTCATATTTACAGAAGACATCACATCCGCCCGGGTTGGCTTAGTATTGGTATGTATTTCGATTTGAGCTTATTATACGTCTTTAGAAGACATTGTTGCCGGACACTTCAGTTGCCTCACCCTGTATAGTTAAAGCTAATAGCTTAACCTGATCACATGTAACTAGTGATCACATGCATTATGTGTAAATAGTTAAGCTTTGCAATAAACGATGTCATTTTCGCCTTGTTACTCAAATTGTTGTTACATCGTTCATTGCACAGCTTGACTATCTTTATAATAATATCGGAGACCGGCTAAAAGGAAAAGGAAAGCCTAAAGGAAAACCACTTCTTCCCTCCTTGCACCCGCATTGAAAATGCACTCTCTCACTCTACGTGCAGCCAAAAAGGAGCCAGGCATGAGTGGTCGATCAATCTGACGAATCTTCGGGAAGAGTGCCGGGAAAATGTCCCGGGAAATGTGACCGGCCCCGTGCAAAGCACGGACTTCCTCTAGTTTATACATAATGCATGTGATCACTAGTTACATACGATCAGGTTAAGGTACTAGCTTTAATTACATAGGGGTGTTTACAGTTTGAAGCATTAACACATGAAAGCATTCACTATTGATGTAGGCATGTAGGCGAGTATCCTACATACAGGTTACCAAATAAAACATTTCTTTAGGTCGGCCGGACCAACTCTCCCCCGTTCGTTTTGCGGTAGTTTTTGATTTGGAGTCAATTGCTACAATGGCTACTGGTTTTGAGTGGTGATAACTAGCGAAAAGGACGTCGTGGAATGGAGGAGGTTGATCATACGAGTTCCAAGTAGAATTTTAAAAAAAATAATGCTGTAGGGGAAATATATTTTTTTTCTTTCTTGGTGTCCTACTCTTTATGCATTACCGCATTTTGACGTTTTGACACTGGGGCTGGGATAACGAGCATCAACATGCACAAAAAAACCATGAGAAAGAAAAATGCTCTCGCCCCGAACTGAAATTAATGTAAAAAAAATATTAAAAAAAGTCGGTGAGTTTCGTGTTAGAAAAAAAATATACAATTAAGAGTGTGATTTTCGCCACTTATCGTAGTTCAAGTTCACGTGCATCATCGTTATTTGCAAAAACGAAGAATTTAAGCCTCTTAATGACAAACGCTTGATCGGGCCTGTCAGTCAAATATCGCACCTTTCGATCAGATTTTTAATTTACTAGTTTTTTTCAGTAACCTTGATTCACAGAAAAAAAAAACAGTGATAAAAAATAATGATAAAAAATACTACAGAAATTATTTAAAAAATGGAAACGTTTAGATTAACGCTGTACAGGGTGAACACAAAAGAATACCCTGATTATAAAAATTAATAATGTCCGTATTAATTAACATACGCCAATGCGGTTTGAACTGTCTTGTAAGAAAACTCGAAAAGTTTTTCTTAGCATGAGCGCTGTAGCACTCCCATGTCTCGTACAGGCGCATTATTGAAATTTTGAAGAAAAACATGTATGCCTAGACAAAAGGTATATGGCTGATCATAAATATCAATAGCTTTTTTTTTATTAATTAAGGTAGGCATATGCGGGTTGCACATGTCGAAATTTATTAGCACCAATAAGTAACTTTTTGAGTACGTTAATTATACAAAAAAAAAGCTATGATTTTATGATCAGGGTATTCTTTTGTCTAGGCCTACATGTTTGTCTTCAAAATTCCAATAATGGGCCTGCACGAGACATGAGTGCTACAGCGCTCGCTTTAGCATCGCAAAAAAACTTTTGAATTTTTCTACAACAGTTCAAACCACATTGAGCTACGTTAATTAATATACGGACATTATTAATTTTTGTAATCAGGGTATATGGCGTGTACACCATACTGTCAGGCTGGCAGGTGCCAGGGGCCCACCTACGTTGGGGGCCCCGGCCCACCCTTCAAATGCAAGCAAGCTTAAAAGCAAAATCTTAAAACCAACGTTGCTGATCATATTTGGTCCGAACTTAAGCATTTTGCATAATTTTAATACTATTTTCAAAAATTTTCCCAACTTCTGGGGGGTTCCACCTCTCTGGGCCACACTATAATCAATTTCCCACCGCGCAGGGGCCCACACTTAGTACTACTGTGCCAGAGGCCCACCCTAGTCTGTACACGCCACTAGTGTTCACCCTGCATATAGTAAATAAAGAAGAAATCACAAGGTAGAAGCACAAAAGCATACAGTAATTATAGGTAATAGCTATATTATAGATAGAAAGACACAAAGATGAGTAAAAAGTTTCGCTTTTTTTCCCTTTTCGGCAGCATATTAAAAAAAAACTCTTTCTCTGCCCTCCGTCCCCTTCTCACTGCCGTGTTGTAATGATTCCAAAGTGATGACATACGACCGACCCCCCCCCCCTCCCAATTGTTTCAAAAGCTGGCTATGGGCGCAATCGCCAGTCCACCCCTGACCTGAATGGACATTATATATTAAATCTCCTTTAAACGATAAAAAGCTTGCAATGGGAAAATGTTTTCTTCAATACCTTTAAGTGCAATAAGATATACCTTTCGTAAACATGTGAGTTGTGTTTTTTTCGTTCCAAGTCAATGGGTTTACTTTGCTGGGTGAGAGCGAATGAAGTATTCAAGAGGTTGTGAAACAACAAGCAGCTAACTCAAGGTGAACGAAGCATCTTCAGCTCTCCACGTCAATAAACTTAAAATGCTTGTCAAATTTGTCACACTTAACGCTTCAACGGCACATTTGACTTGTGAGAGAATTTTCCTTTTCTTGGAAGTAAACACAACACTCAAGTTTACGCACTGAATCTCACTTTAACACTGCAAGAAAGGCTTACGACGGAAAGAGGACTCTCCAATTATTGTAAAAAAAAAGAAAAAAGATCCTTTCCTTGAAAGGCGAAATTGTCCCTACCTTCGTATTATTCGTTATCATGTGCATTTCTATTGAACCTGACTTATACGGTACACACAAGTTCACCATCAACTTCGAGCCGTCGTAATAAACTACTTACTTAATTAATTACTACTTACTTACTAATTTCCAGGTTATTTACTGTAATTTTAGGAATGACATTTTTTTTTACACATTTTAAAAGATTTATTGTTTATAGTGCTGACAAAGTGCAAAAGAATAGCCCGATTTAATGAACTTTCATTAAATCGGGCAGGTCTAAGTAAATAAATGTCTACGTAAAAAAAAAGTATAAGGACACAATTTTTTTACCGTATTGTCTTACCACAGTGTGTTTAATTTACTGAGGCCTACGCCTAAACGTGTGGCTTTGTTTTTTTTCCCTTATAGTTTTCCAGTTATTTTTGTGAAAAATCAGAAAATTTCCCTGAGTTTTCCAGGTTCTCCAGGTTGGTGGGAACTCTGTTAATTGGTAAGACTGACCAGGTTGCATTTAGCAACAATATTTCAACGTAATCCCGCAACTGCACGCAAACTAATCCATAATTCCAACATGGTGCCGGTTTTGGCTTCATAAGGAAACAGTCGACCAATGAGAGTTTAGATGCCAGTCAAATGTGCCAATCAAATACTGCCCATCCCCTTGTTTTTGCTAACCCATGTGAGCATCCTATATAAGATCTTGTAAGATCCTTTAAGTTCTTACAGGGGTCCTGCAAGATCTTGGTACAAGATCTTGACAGATCCTGACAGATCCTGAAAGATCCTACAGGATCTTGCACAAAGTAAGATCCTGTAGAATCCTGTAGGATCCTGCAGGTTATTAGCAGGATCCTAAAGGATCCTGCAGGATCTTACAAGACCTTACAGCATCTTGTAAGTTTTGCTCTTCCTGTAAGAACTTAGAGATTCTTAAAAGAACTTAAAGATCTTACATAGGATGCTCACATGGAAATCGCTTCCTCCGTAACGAAAGGCCGCCAAGGTTAATCTTAATAGCCAAGTTAATCGCACCTACTAATAGTTCTAAAGTTAAATGAAAACTAGAAGATTTCTACTAGCGGTAACAATCTTCAAGTTTTCGTTTAACGTCCAAAATATTATTCGGTGCGATTAACTTGGCTAATAGGACTAACCTTGGCGGCCTTTCCCTGGTGGAATGATATCACTACCTTCAAAGGCCGATCATTTTTGGAAACTTGGTGGGTTTTTCTACCAGTTTTGGTTTTGGGTGGATATCACAACTTTCATAGGAATGTGAACGTACATAAGGTTACACCGTCTGTTTAAGATCCCATTTTTGCACACACTGACTAACAATTGCTGATTTCGTTCGCTTCGCTCACTCAATCAGCGCATCCCCTTCAGTTGTTTTGTTTAGTCCTTTACCTTCCATTTAATTTTTCAAGATTTCGTTCACATTTAGTCATGAAGAAACCCCCGAAGGTCGTTGTTACTAAAACAGCAGAATTCGAAGCAATTTATTTTTGGGTTATTAACAAAAAAACCCATTAGCTCGTGTATGCTCGTATTGTTGCGCAACCATCATCTAACGCGCATCCCTTTATTCTTACGCAATCCACTGCAACGTTAATGTTTCTTTATTTTGTCCTTCGTTACGGTTCAGTTTTTAGTTCGTCCAGGCTTTTACAATAAATTTAAGGACCAGTCTTGATTGTTCAAGCTATTGTTGCTTAAAATCTTTGGTTGCAACTTGGAAAAGAAACGAAATTTAAATTCGCCCGTGGCGAATTTCAAAACCCTCCCACGCATTTGTCCTGACCCCTACAACCCCCTAACCAACAAAAGGACCATCCTCAGATCACTACGCATCCGTGTGCAAAAGTTCAGGTACGTAGCTCAGTTTTGCGCTAGCCATGAGCAAAAAGTCTATGGGATTTAACATGGGAAAAATCTTAGCTAGACAGTAACATAAAAACAACGTTATTGACGCATCTTTTTCTCTATGATTTGGTGGACACTCATCCTTTAAATTTTAGTTTTTCTTAATCTCTGACCCTTACCCTTACATTCTCCACAATTTGAAACATTTCTGTCGCATTGGGATTTATCCTCAATACGGCAAAATATGCTTTCAATTGCTTACAGTTAACAGACACATGTCTGCTAGTGAGCCGCCTTTTTATCATTAACAATCAATTTTTAACAATCGGATGTCTACAATGGGATGATCTACTGTTACTTGGCGGCGACACACTAGCGTGTGTCTAGATTCTTATATTACAACTGTTTGGGGTGGGGATTTAGTGCCATTGGAAAGAAAATACGTGACCTTGACAACCGTTACTGCTAGTTGATAACTTCTAGTGAAATTTTTTGGTGACAGCTTTTTGGTGGCAGTTTTTTCTTAATTACACATAAGTGCTAATCAGTGAAAGTAAATACAAAAAATTTTTTTTTTCTAAATGTAAACACACGAGCCACCCGAATTTGGCGCCCCTTTATAGCCATTTTTTTTGGTTTACTGGCTATGCTTTAAAAAGGTTGAGAGAATCACATCATACTTTCAAATGCACTTTATATCAGAATTTTTCGTTCCTTCTTCATGTACTCACGTAACGCGCCAATATAGCCTAACAGGCTGAAAACAATATTAACAACTAGCCAATGTAGAACAGTCATGCTGAGTGCAGACAAGGGGACAGACAGGGCAGCTTTTGTTTATGACTAACCATGGGATGATTCGTGACCCGGTTCCCCGCACGCGCGCATCCTTGGCTGACCCTTTCGTTGACCACGCGCGCATCTCTTATCTTTTCGATGTACATACTTTGCTTTTAACCCAATGGGAAACAGCGTGAGTGCTAGTGTCAACTGGATGTTAATGGAAAAGCCACAATTCGCTAAGTTTGCGTTACTCAGTTTTTTCGTCATAAAAAAGTAGTAAAGCACATTAAAAATAAATAATTCTCGTTGAGTTGCTATGCGGCGTTTTCGCCTTTAATTTCGCTATTTTTTTTTTTTACTTTTACAATTGCAGTCCTAACGCAGCGATACAGTAGATGCATCGCATACACTTTGTGATAAACACCATTTTCAGTTTAATACACAAATTAAAAAAAAAAAATGCCGGGCCGGGGGGGGGGGGGGGGGCGGGTGGGTGGGGGTGAAAATTGTTTCGTTTGCCCAGGAAAACTTTACACAACCTGTGAATTTTTGCATTCGTCCTTCGCAATGCCGCGTTTTCAAGGAGGTTTTTCGGTTGATTGTAGTCGCCAGCGTCATAACCCGACTGCGCATGTGTGGGCTCATCCGTGACTCTATCAAAGCATGTCAGCACGAAAGGCAGGCATCGATTTCCCTCTTGATATTGTCAGGCGGTGACTCAAGAGGGGAGGTAGGGTGGGTGTGGTTATGTACGTTTTCCTAGCCAAAAGAAACTATTTCCAGCCTCCCCCCCCCCCAGGACGCAAAATTTTGTTTCTTATTACCACTGGAAAACATAAATAACCTGTGAATTTTTGCATTCACAGAAAGACCTTGTCAAAATTAGGTGGCAGGCACCGCCTTGATGGGCACCCTAGGGTTATGAGCTGGATTCCCCCCCAAAAATTAACAAACTTGGCATTGTATTCAGAAAACAGGTAAATCAGTCGAATTTGGATCTCTTTTGGTAAAATATGGTGGCCCTGAAAATGGCCCCGTCTTGATGGTGGACTTGCTGCTGTTTCTGAGTGCTTAAGGGGGCTTGATGACACATCTGGCTGCTACGATGGGGCCCAGGCGATGTAGTCCGTCGGCTTGCTTCGTTATCTGTCTGAAGTAGTGGGACGTTGAAGACTGAAGAGCTTCGCCGTGATGCTGCTGTCAGGATGTCAGGAACTGAGATGAAGTTGCGGAATGCCCGAGATTGTCCTCAGTCCACGTGCCGTCACTCTGATGTTGTCAGCACAATTGATGTTTTTCATCTTCGTACGCACTTAGGATGACATCTTTAGCCAGCACGCGATAGTGCCCGAAGTTTCACCTAAGCCTCTGGCGAAGAGTATGAAGAGCTGATTTCTGCCTTTTCGACTTTCATTGTTATGTGTTATGGCAATGTAGTAGCGACAAGCCCGTACTGGACAGCGTAGTACGTTCAGATTTGTCACCCGTGATTTCGGATAAGGCTGGGATGATGATCGGTTTGGTTGATTTGCAAGGTCGTGGGTCGAAAATCGGTTCTTGGTGTAATGGGGACTGAGGAGATGTCGGTAGCGAAGATGCAAAAGGTTGGGTCTACAGATAAGACCTGTATTTCGCTGCATCTCGCTGTGGGTGAGAATGTTAATAGAACAATTATTTTGTATTGGTGCATATGGCTCCTTCATTAGTGTTTGTAAGACAGTGGTGAGGTCCCAATTCCGGAAGGTTTGGCGTGTTGCTGGCCATTCAATTTTAAAGGATTTGATGAGGGTGGAGATGCGGTAGTCTTCCAGGAGATTGGAGCAGCCTGCTGCTTTGAAAACCGAGTTCAGTGCGGAACAGTACATGAGGATCATTGATCCCTTTAGTCCTTCTTTGCAGAGATCATTGAGAAATTTTAACAGTTCAGATATAGGGGGGGGGGGGGGGTTGGGGGTTGGACAGGATTAACCTTCCATCTGTTAAACCAATAAAACCACTTCGTCCATTGGCTGTCATAGATTCTGTTGGTTGAGTTTCTGATGGCTTTACTGGCAAGGCGAGTTGCTTGCTCCTCTTGAATTCCTGCCTTTTTGATGAGTTTGATGATAGTAGTCACCCGTGAAGGTTTAGCGTGTTGGTGTTTAGGTTGAATTTAGTACTCTTCTGTTGTGACAGCAAATCCTCGATTACTTGTAGGTTTCTTGGAGTGTCGATCACGAGACTTAGAAGATGAGGGAACCACGCTGCTGATGGCCAATTCGGTGCGGTTAGTAGAAATAGGCCCCGTGACACCTCTGGGAGCACCTGTGGAAGCAGTTTGAATGGACGAACAGGTACACATATAGAGGTTTGTCCAAGGGAAGGTTAGTGTGTCTACTGCTGCGGCTAGGTCGTCTGGGACTGGATTAAGGAAGTGAGAAAGTCTGGCGTTGTGCCTCGTGGCGAATAGATTGATCATTGGGGTTCCCCAAATATTGAAAAGATATTCACAGGAAGGTTAGTGCGTCTACTGCTGCGGCTAGGTCGTCCGGGACTGGATTAACGAAGTGGGGAAGTCTGGCAATGTGCCTCGTGGCGAATAGGTTGATCATTGGGGTTTCCCAAATGTTATCGATATATTCGCAGATGGATTTCTTTATAGAGTCCACTCTCCTGTTGGAAGTTTCTGGCGAGAGAGAGTCTGCAATCACATTCCTGCTGCCTGGGATGTGGAGCGGTAGGATGGTTGTGTTGAGTTGTATGCAGATATGGAAGACTGACGAGGTTACCTTGTGGAGTTTGCGAGATCTTGTGCCTCCTTCTTTCTGGATGTAGGCAACTGCTGTTGTGTTGTCCGCTTGTACTTGACGATTTTCCCTTTCACCAGGTGTTGGAAGTGGTGTAGGGCCTTGGAAACAGCTTTCAATTCTTGATCTTGGGGTGACCATTGTCCTGATGTCTTGTGGTGAGCTATACGTGCTGAGTGCTCCCCAACCTTCTAAGGAGGCGTCTGTAATAACAGGAGATACGGAAGGGGCTTGTGGAGTGGAACAGATTGTGGAGTGGAACAGATTGTGGAGTGGAACAGATTGCGAAAGTGTCAGGGCCTCTGACCATCACAGAAGGGTTTCAGTTGGAAAGTTCCTGTCTGTTGGTAGAACTTGGTCTGGTTGATTTAGTTGATCTCCCCATGCGGTAATGGTGGAGGGGTTTGGTCATCCATCTCCCGTAGGGGACAAGATTTGCCATGGAGTCCATCTTGCCAATTAAGGAGTTTAGTTCCTTGAGAGTGTGATTATATTGTTGACGAAAGGACCGTGCTTACTGTATGATGTCTTCTATGCTGTCGGGTGAGGGCATCAATGTTGCAGACTTGAGGTTGAAGGAGACTCCTAGGAAAATGAATTCTTGAGCCAGAATGAGTCTCGATTTCTTGATGTTTACGCCGAAACCCAGTTGATTGAGAAAGGAGATCGTGAAGGTTTGGTTGAGGCAAAGCTCCTCTGGATTCGGGTTGTTCAATAACCAGTCGTCTAGGTAGGCACTTGCTGCTACTTGATTCTGGTGGAGGTGAACCAACACTGGTTTTAATACCAGAGTGAAGATTCTGGGTGCTGCATTTTGGCCGAATGAAAGGCATTGGAACTCGTAGACCTTGTGGTCGTACATGAAGCAGAAGAGGTGATGGACTGATGCAAGTAGTGGAACGTGAAGGTAGGCATCTTCCAAGTCTATGTAGAATGTCCAGTCGTCTTTTTCAGAGCTTGGTGGATGGGATTCAGCGTTTCCATTTTGAAATGGCTGTAGTCCATGTACTGGTTTAGAGGTTTGAGATTGAAAATTAATCTCTCTCGGCCCAATTTCTTTGGGCGTAGGAAGATCGAGCTGTAGAACCCTGGTCCTAATGGGTGGTGTTATTCCTTTGTGGCGCCTTTTATTAGTAGGTCATGGATTTCCTGTGACAATTTTTGGATGTTGCGAGGTGCGAATTGCCAGGGAGGGGATTGAGCAAGTGGTGGTTTGGTGATAAATGTTGGACAGAATACGTCTTGAATGATCGAAAGGATTGTTGATTGGACGTTATATTTCTCCAGGCTGGGAGTGGGAGGAAATGTCGGAGGCATGCTCCCCCTGGAAACTTGACAGGTAGTGTGGCATCATTGATTCGTGAGAGAGTTGCGTTTCCCTCCTGGGGAGGAGTAGCTGCTTCGTCTGTCAGGCGTGGTGCTCCAGTTGCTGTGTCGTTTATTTTTGTTGTATGGTTTGGAACGAAAGAACTGATTGTCGTCAGAATGGCGATTTTGAGTGTTTTCCAGGTTGGGTGGATATGATTTGGTTTTGGGCCAGTTGTCCTTATTACCCTGGTTATGAAACTGCTGGAAGGGCTCGGAGAACGGTTTCTGCTGTTGCTTTTGGTTTTGTTTAGGTTCCCTTGAGACATCTAGGTGAGGTGCCAGTTTTGGGATTAATCCACGAAAGAAAGGTCCGATTCATGGGTTGGTTGATTGCGTAGTTGGTGCTTGGTTGAACATTTAGATTTGAGGTAGTCTGTAAGGCGATGTCGCGCATCAGAGATTCATGTTGAATGGCGCCCTGGTGAGCCAATTCATTTAATGGTAGGTCGCAAAGCAGGCCTTCAGGAAGAGTTGATGAGATGAGTGTTGAAAGTTGCTTGACTTCAGCTGGAGTCAGGCTGGCTGAGAGTTTTTCACATAATGCATTAACTGCCGTGTTGAGGACATCAACTTGAGAGGCTGCACGTAAGTCCAAGCGAAGACATATATGGTTGAGTTGGTATTGAGAACGTGAGTTGGTATTTCAACTTTCTTTGGTAGAAAAAGGGCCGTCCCAAAATCCATTTTCACTTCAGCCGTTAAGAATTCGGACTGCAGGTAGGTGTCAAAGTTTCTCCAGTTTGTGGAACCGTCACCAAACGGTTTGAAATACCAAGTTTCGTGACCAGGACGGGGCAGAGGAGCTGTCAGCTCCAAAGGGTCGCCTTTCCCCAAAATTTATCCACCATTGCGCTGTGAACTGTTAAGTAAAGTGGTGGAGTGGCCGAGGATGAAGCGCTGCTTGAAATTACGGTCATAAAGGCCGTATCCAAATCCAGTAGTAAGACCACGGTTGATGACTGGAGTGTCTGTATAGAGTGTGATGGTTTATATAAACAGCAGTGCGGAACTATGTCTTCAACAGTCTTGAGAAGATCAGAGAGGAATGTTGGATGGATCCTCAGTGTCGGGAATGTCAGGGAAATGAATGTGACAGTCAGGTGGTCTTTCGTTTGAGTTGACGAAAGGCGTGTTAGGATTTAGTTGTTGATGCAGTATCAAAGCAAAGTCAAGGTTGCTTTTGTTGTTGGCATGGGCTGGAAGTTGCTCGGACGAAAGACGGTTAGGTGGGATTGCCGGGCGACGAAAGGGAGGAGTTGAGCCGGTCTGCGAGGAGGCTTGGGGTTTCTTTGATGATTGATGTGAGGACAAAAAGGGATCTTTTGTGGCTAGCTTCACACTGGAGGACGTTGCAACCCAGTCTTTCGTCTGGATGGTGTGGCAGCCGGCGGCAAATCACCTTATGGTTGTTGGTAGCCGAAGTCACTAATTGCACGGTTGACCATGATGTTTATTTTACTTCGCGAAAGAGAGTGGCTGGTCAGGCGGGACGAAAGAGACGATAAGTGAAGTGATGACTGAGGAGAGCCTCTTTCTTGCCGGGTTTCCGATCTTGAGGTGCGCTTGTATTTTCGTTTGAGTTTTGAGTAAGCATCTTTCGCTGTATAAAGTCCGTGAATGCGGCAGGCGTTGACCGGCTTGGATCAGTGATGTGGTAGTGGTGTTGATGTGATGGTTTCGTCTGCGGCAAAGCCAGTGGACTTGCCGGGCAAAAGAATTGGAGGCTGGTTGTGGACCATAGAATTTAACGAGGCAGGCATTTCAGTGGACGAAAGGTCGGCAACATTATCAGAGTGTTCGAAAGATGCATTGATGGACAAAAGAGAGGTCTTCTGGGCGGGGACGCCCTTCTGAACGTCTTTCGTTTTGGCCATGGCAGACAAGGGTTCTTTTGTGGCGGCAGGGCAGGTCTTCTGTCGGACGAAAGAAACGAAAGCCAATCGACGATTCAAGACGGCGAAAGGGAAACGATGTGAAGTGATAACAGAGTGCAGGAAATATGACGCCTGCCTTTCGCGCTGACGCGCTTTTATAGAGAGAGGGATGCGCCCGCACAAACCAAAAAAACCTCATGGGAAACGCATCGTTGTGAGGAACGAATGCAAAAATTTACAGATTATGTAAATTTTCCAATAGCAAAATAAAAATAATTTTCTGGTAGTTTTAATGTTAGCTGACGCAACTAATGGGTGGAGACAAAAGAAGACATCTCTCTGACCCACTGGTCTAAATGAACTAAATCGTCCCGCAACTCGAAACGGTGGAAGGGATGTACACCGTTTTTTTTTTTTAAAGGTGGGTTTTTCAAAAGGAAAAAAATCGACAATTTCAAGGCTGCCCAGACATCTGATGGAGCTTAGGGCTCGTGGATAATAACTTTTTTTTTGCGTTTGTGACCTTTTCATATCAGTTAGCAGTGCTATGGGTTAAGGCCCTGTAAGGCTCCTCGTAAACTAAGGAAGCGTTCACAAATTTCGTAACGCCTAGTGGGGTGGGAGGGGGGGGGGGAGTGTTGTCTGTCATAAGGGGGCAGTATGAAGAAGTGTTACGTAACACACTAATTATTTTTTGCTATTATTTTTCTACATTTTTTACCGAAGTTGTTTTAACAAACTATTTTTCTAACTTCTGTTTACAACTTTTCTTTTTTCAAACTCACCGGTCATCACACCACTAAAGGTACTAACACAGCTTATAAAAACAAATTCATAAAAAAATATACAGTTGGTTAGGGCGGGGGTGAAGAAAGTGTTACGTATTTTCAGATAGGGGTGGAGGGGTCATGCCAAGCATTACACTGGTGTTACAAAGAGGGCGTGGGGATGGAGCCTAAATTCCAAGAAAAAAGCGTTTGTGGATGTTTTGTATGGGCGGTATGCAACTGAACAACCTTTTTCTAGATTTATTTTTTAGCCTGAGCTGGTAGCCTGGCACTGCATCCCCCTCTGGTCGGTCCTGGACGATTGAGGTTCCATGCCAGAGATACTATGATTATAAGTGTTAGAAGCATTTACCGTGAAAGGAAAACCAAAAAGTTTTTAAACTTTGCATAAACAATAAAAACTGGTTTAATCAGTTTTTAGGTTAAGTACAGAAAAATTACATTTTGAAATTCAAATTAACAACCTAAGAAAGTAACGCGTGGACTGGCTCCCTACCGGAAGAAGTGAGGCCTTGTCAGTCAGCTTTCCCTTTTATAGCCCAGGGTTGCTATGGGATACCGATTAGGTGGCATCCTGTTCCTGTGTTGGAATTCACTGCAAAGTTCTTGTAAGGGAAGTAGTCCATTGCTCATGGGTGCCTTCGAAAACCACCAAGCCAAACTAAACCATCTGGAGACAGTCTGGTACTTTTTTAACACTGAACACCCATTAGCAAACACCATCTGCACCAGTTTGGTTGAGTTTGGCTAGCGGTTGTGGAAGGCGGGGAAAACTTGCGCTGCTTGCGCAACAAGGCCATTTGCCCCTAAATTCACAAATACACTTTTATACACATGGCGATGTTCATTTTTAGACACGCATACATTAAGCATACAGTACCTTCCTAACCGACCGAACAGAGCGAACCAAACGCACCACTGTTGGTGACAGTTTGGCTCATTCCCTACTAATAGACGTGTTGATGCGGCTTGCATGACGTCAACCATCGTCAACGATGAATCTAATTCCGGCAAAACTTTTACCTCACGCATGCTCAAACCCCCACCACAGGGAACCACCTCCCTAAGATGGTTTGCAATTTGGCATGGTTCTCGCCTGGTAACGTCTATTAGCCAATCCTGGTCTAATCCATTACCCAGGTCTGGTTGCGGTGTAGGTATGACGTATCGAATACGCTGCTGTGCTTGTTGAGTTTGCTGAGCTGTTATTGTAGTTTATGAAGATACTGAGTGGCTGACGCAACATCACTGCGTACGCGCGACGTCAAGTTTGGAGCCAAACTGTCTCTAACAGTGGTGCGTTCTGTTCGCTCTGTTCGGTGGTTTAGGAAGGTACTGATAGTATCGCTGTTCCATGCCGAACGGACAATGGCGAGGGGAAGGAGGAACGTGCAAAACCTGGGATCGAGTATAGGGAATCCTTAGATCATGGCAAGGCCAAAAGATTATCCAGAATAGATAGAATTAGATCCAGGGCTGTTGTGGGTGCTGAGTAGTTCATCATTACCCTCATGTTCGGTCCAGGTGGGGCAAGGTGGCCTGATGGATACAATGACCTGATGGATACTATGACCTGATAGATATAACTAAACTATGGATACGAAGTTGTCCCAGGTTCAAGGTTGACCTCAGTCACCTTTCAGGAAGAGAGGGGCCCTGTGATGCCTCGCCTACACGTCGATTGTGGCATGGAAAAGATCCTAGGAATTTCAGATAGGAATTACCCAGCTAAATTGTTCTCGTATCCTTCCAGCGCCGTGGGTTCGGTTATGAGCGTGTCTACCTTCCAAAGTTCTGCATCTGTAAAGTTACCGTCCAAATTGATCGGCTTACTGTGAACAACCAGCAAACAGACTGGCGCTTTTAGGTCAAAGAAGATGGGGGTCGAACGTAGTATTAAAGTGGGGAAGGCGTTGGGACTGGGACCAAAAACGGGGCGTCGGACGAACGTCTAACTGGAAAATCGCATAATGGGATAATTGTCTAATATCTGCATAAATAAAAAATCTAGAAAATCGTCTAAATGGAATATCGTAAAATGGAAAATCATCTAAACGGAACATCGTATAATGGATAATTGTATAATGGATAAACGTATAACTGGATAAACATCTAACTGCGGTTTCTGATGTTATATGTATAGCCGCAGCGAGTGCGGCAGCGCGAGTGAGGCAGGGACATTAGACGATTTTCCATTATACGAATTTCCTGTTAGACGATTTTCCATTATACGAATTTCCTGCTTTCGCTATACTGTTATACGGTATACGTTCTTCTAATTATGCGATTTTCCAGTTAGACGATTATCCCTCGGCCCCCTCAAAACGACAGATTTGCAGATGGGGAGGCAAGGGCGAGAAGCCAAGACTTTCTATCTACAAACCTGTGAATACTGATGGGCAAATCATGAGGACAACACAGCTGCGTGTATGACAAAATTTACCAGTTGCGACTAAACTAGAACGCGGATTTTTGTTAAGGGACTTCACTTCCTACAACTTCGGCCGCCATCCTGGAAAGACACCATTTGCAACGTTTGCACGTTTGCAACATTAACTTAATATTTCCGGAACGACGTAAATTACCGAGCACCTCGCTATGCACGAAAATTATTGAGTTCACAAAAGGTCTAGCCTACACAGTAGTTTGGTGTACGTGTAAGCTATGAAACCCCCCCATCAAGGTCTAAAAGTAATGTGCCCCCCCCCCCCCCAAAAAAAGCGCTTTTCGTATACCCATTGAAACTGTCTGCAGATGATTCCTGTAGCCAAAATTAGTGCTGTATCCAAACTAAGTAAGTAGCTAAAGAATTAGTTGCAAGGAAAAATCTCGTTATGTTAACGAAACGACTTGTTGGATTAAAAATGTTCTATAAAATATTCCCTTACACCCATCTCTTGTCAAGATCCATACAATAATTATGACGAAAACACGGTTTGCTTGTATGACAACATCTGTAACATAGTTAGGACTAGAAAGACCGAAGAAGAGAAGAAACCAGGTGCTAAGGCTTTTCTACAAAGTTTTTTTGTAAAAACCAGAATTGCACAAATGGTACTAATAGTTGCAAAACCTTGTAACATTCACTTCATGGGGGCGGGGGGGGGGGCGTCTGGGGGGTCTTGTCACCCAGAAGCTGAGGCGTTTTTAGAAATTGTGACTGGTGAAAGTGCCGTTTTTGACGTCCAAAAATGACTTTTTCTTCCAGTTGGTAGTGTGTTTTTGACCCCCCCACTCTTAACGGGACCTGAAAAATGGATGCCCTTCCCCTCGAGAGGGTGCAAAAACTTCACGACCCCCCCCAAAAAAAAAAAATTTCCTCCGTATCCTCCCCCCTCCGGCGATAAATAATTACCGGGCCCTAAACTCAAAAGGCGGCAAAAGCAGCAGACTAACGGGGGAAAAAATACAATTTAAGCATTCGCAAGGTCTAGAAGACATTTGGCTAGAAAAACTAATAGCGTTTCGCCTTACTGTAGCTGCACTATGATGAGGCTTTTCGTGGCCTACTTTCTGGAAAACCTTTGAAAGTGCTTGGAAATTGCCAAGCAACTTTCAAAGGTCTTCAAGGGAATAAGCTACGTGTCGAATCCTGATCGTGTCGAATCCTGGCCTACTTTCTGGAAAAACCTTTGAAAGGGCTTGAAAATTGCCAAGCAGCTTTCAAAGGTCTTCAAGGGAATAAGCTACATGTCGAATCCTGATCCCTGAGCAGCTACACTAAGGCGTAATGCTACACGTTGCCCTGGACTAAACCACAAGCGGACATTTTGTCCCCCCCCCCTTCAGTATCGCGCTGGAGGTGGCTGCTACATTGTCAAGCAAAGCGCTTCTCATGCTTTACTGTACACTGCTGGTCATGGGACACCACTCTCAATGAACACGTTTATTACATCTATAGAGCAATTAATTGTAGAGTAGGTGTGTTAGCAGTTCCCTCCTAAACAATGGTACGTTTATAATTCAGTTTGTCTTGGGTTATTTCGTGTTGTATGTGCACCAAAGTAAAGCAACCCAGACACCGGCCGAGCAAATACTAAATGTCCAATTCCTTACACTGAGAAACATATGTATATTAAGGTTGTAAATCAGAAAAGAATCCAAGACTTGCTGAATACTGCTGCAGTTATCAGCAAATTCAATAAATCGCGCATTTTTAGGCCAAGAAATCCATTCTCACGGCCGCATTGACTGAAGACGCCATTGTTTGTACCTCCATGCTAGCCAAACAACAGGCACCGGATATGAATTCAGCACGAATGAAATGTACTGCTGCTGCTCTATTGGATAGAAGACGTGGTGTTTTCCCCAGCTCATCGCTTTCTCAAGATGCATTCATAAATTCTTCAAGATAACTCTTCGTGCGTAAACTCTTAGTCTTTAGCAGAAATTCTTAAAAGCCAGAAAAATTGCAACTTTGCTGCGAGTTGTTGCAGCGCAGTGAAGCAGAACCCAGATATTTTAGGGCGGTGCGTTCCATCATTTCGGTCGGCCAGGAGGAACTGGCAACTCGTCAATTTGGCGCCAAGTTTGGTTGCTAGGAACCTCATTACACAACGCTTTCTCCCCAAAACGCATGACTTATCGTCAGTCATTCGTGCGTATTTGCTACAAGTTTTCAGAAAAAATGAAAATTTTTAAAGTAATTAATTCCTAAGTACACACAAATGCCTACATCTGATTTTGACTGTTGACATACTACCATCACCTTCATAACGGTGAACTAGCCCTGTCGCTCGTTCTAATGACGTCGTCCCATGCTCCAAGCACTTGAACATTTCCACCAGAGAACCTTGAATTACTTAAAATATATGCATAGACATGGAGGGAAAAAAAAATGTATGAACAATATAGGAAGGCAAAAAGTAAAGGAAGTGCGCAAAGCAACAAAAATAACGTGGGTGATAACCAACTTGCCGGAAAACTTATATAAATTACTTAATGATTTTGTAACTGAATGTTACGAATTAGCGAGTTGGAGGCCGTAAGTAAAGCCACTAAAAGTTAATTAAGTGGTTCTCAGGAGCGCACGCATGGAATTTTTCTTGGTGCATGAAACGTTTTTTAACGATATTGTCTACGCAAAAAAAAAATTCCGATAGCGCATCAGCACTTTCACCAAACATTTCTTGGAGCTGATGACCACATTACACAAGCGCTTAGCAGCAGACCAAATCTTCCATGTTAACACCTTTCGCAGGTCCAGGCATGATCACGTGAAAAATGGCGCTGCAGTAGTGTTTTTTGACCGTACTTTTTTATTTACCCTAAACAGATAAGTATATGAAACACCGACTTACACCGATAAGTATGAAACACCGATATACATCGAGATTTGTGTAATCCTAAAACGTATGACGCAAGCAATCGTGAAACTCCGGGGCTCATTGTGTGTGCGACCACACATGCCAAGACATGTACGACGCATGCGCTAAGCTTTAACACGGAGGATTTGGTCTGCGGCTATGCACTTTTCCACATCACCTCTCTGCTCCATTCACATGATCACCTCGAAACAAATCTAAGGGTCGTTTAGAGGCATGTCATAACTAACAATTTAGATCCAAAGAGTGACTTTCATCAAATGTCCAAGTTTTACACGCTGATCCTGGCCCTACTGTACTGGATGGATATTGTACTTCACAACAAAATGTAAGCTACTCATTTCGTTTTGTTTGGCTAAAAAAAAAAAGGCATCGCCCGCATCTGAAATGTCACGAATAAAACGTAAAAAAAAAAAACACCGCCCGCTCACGTCAATTTTTTAGTTACTACTCCTGAGAACCATTTAATTATTTTTTATTTAACAGGCAGTTACTTCACCCGAGCGAAGCTGGACAGCTAAACTATAGTATTTAACAAAGAAGACAATGAAAAATATATCCTAATACGTATTACGAGCCACACCGAATTTTATATCATTCAAAAATGTCCAGGCAATTTAAACAGGAACTCTGTTGATATCACAGTAAACATTTAATATTTGCAACAAGAGCTTTCGCACAGCCCTACCGAATATTCTGAGCTGCCAGCAGACAACATTCAAATTTTCTATACACTGTGCAGCAACTTCAAGCCGTGCAAATCAGTCATTTGAAAGATATACATCTCTGTGTTTTTGTGTATCCCACGCTTAATAGCTTTTGCAACCGCCATTTATACACCTAATGGTCGTGTTTCTAAACTGTAGGGAAGTGAGAACAGTTCTTTTAATTCGGGGCAAGAGAGCCAAACTCCTCCCATACGACCTAACTGAGATCTTGCTGACGTAAGTGAGGCAGGATTTTTCTTGCTCGGTTCTCTCACTGATCCAACATGGCTGCTAACACCAGGAGTAGATAAATGGTTTCCGCTGCAGGCAAGTAAGCCATGGAAAATGTCTAAAAACAGAAAAAAATCGACTTAAACAGAGATTGATAAGCATCTCTATGTTGTCGCTAACATTTCTCTCGCTGCAAATCTTGCTGAAAATACAGATGTGGCAGCTACTATTCCTAATTTTTCTCGGCCGAGCGAGACCGTGCCGTTTCTAAACTCAACCCTTTTGATGAAGTCGTGGGACGTGGCCCAGAGGAGTCCGTGTCTCGCTTCCCTACAGTTTAGAAACGTGACCAATCGAACAAGTGCTTCTTATATTTAACTATAGCTGAAGCCTGTGCTATGCACGCGCGTAGTTTGATGCACCGTTTGCAATACTGGGACGGCTTACTCTCTCATGTGTTTGTTGTGAACGGTGTGTATCCCATCGACGTATTTTTGCGCACACTGGCTCGTTGTTCGCTTCGCGTCGTTCGCTTTGCTCACTCAATCAGTGCCTTCCATGACCCGAACGCCATGCACTTAACATATGAATATTTCCGGGAAGTAAAGAAATCCACCTTTGTACAACAAAGTCTAAACCTTCAGCCCGCCGGCTTTGTTATTTATTTGTTTTCTTCTGCAGAAGGTAGAAATTAAATAGTGTTTTCAAAATTTAACCGAGTTTCACTAATCCTTTTAGTCTTCTGTACAGCCGTACTGGCTGAGAAGACTATTGCAACGACTTTGTCCGTCCGTCCGTCCAAAGAAGAACGATAAATTTTCTAGTCGATCTATCTTTGCGTCTGTTTGTCTGTCCATCCGTCGCTTTTTTTCAATTTCGGAATGGTACCAGATAGAGACGACAACTATTGACAACGTTTGTTTCATTGTCAAATGTTAGTTATAAAAAAAAAGCAAATTAAAACATCGTTACTTACGTATAGCTAAAAGGCTTCTTCGACGTAACTACACGAAATAATCACATTTGACCGTCGAATTGAAATCCTAAGTATAACACGCAGCCGAAAATACAAAAGGGTTTTAACTTCGTTTAAAATAGTCTCGTCACTTGTTGCATGAATGAATAGGCTTACCTTCGAAGCAAATTCTCCATTAAGCCTATAACATTAAGAAATAACAAAACTGCTGTTACTAAAATTAGGCCTAAAATCACGTTACCACGGCAACGTCATGTTGCTATGAGTCGCTGCTGGCTGAATCAACAGCATATTAAAACGTCTATCTATTGCGTCTTCCCCGTCACTTCCGTACTACCACTGATCTATATAGGCTACGTTGCGTATTACGTTGTAACACTAGATATGTACCCGGGAGGCACACCGTGTTTTAAAAATGAATAGGCTTGTCGTACAATCCAATTCTTCGTTTGCTGCTACTTACGAAATTAAAACTACAGGTACAAATTAGGCCTCAAAGCTGGCAATTGCGCCAAAAATGTAAAATAGCTGGTCTAAGCTAATTTATTTTTAACTAGAAATTGCGATGGTTACTGCTTTTAAATTATACATATAATCAAGAGTGAGATCGTTGTTGCAGTGCGTGATAGAGGTGTACGCCTCAACATTGTTAGTGGCAGAACTGTACAGAAAACCGGTTGCGACTACGTAGTCGCTTTTAGCCGCTTGTTATTTTAATCGTCCGCAACGACAGAACCTTTAGCAAGCGGTTAATGCCTCATGTTTAGCCGGCGTCACGCAACACAGCCCTGACCCTTCCCCACACTCCATGGTTTCGTATATTTTATTTTTTGTTACTTGATTCTGGGCAGAAAGTAAATAGCGTTTTCAATATTTAACCGAATTCCACTAATCCTTTAAGTTTAACCGTCCACAACGACAGAACCTTTAACCAGTGGTTTAACATTAAGTCGTATATACCTGAAGCATTGTTTTATCCATTAAAACTTCGGTTAAAACTTCCATTAAAACTTCGGTTTTATCCATCAAAACTTAAGTTATCGGTTTATTGCCAACAATTATTCCGTCTACAATCACCGAATACCCCCCATTATTAGAAGAGATTGTTGTAAGTAGTCATCAGTCATTCCGCATTATTTGTGCAGGCTGGTGGCTCGGGTGGCCGATGCACCACAACACAGGGTGTACTACAACTCGTTTTAGTTTTCTGTACAGCCGTACCGGCTGAGAAGACTTATTGCAACGACTTTGGCCATCCGTTCGTCGCTTTTTTCAACTTCGGAACGGTACCAGATTGAGACGACCACGGTTAAAAACGTTAAATTCAGTGTCAAAAGTTAGTTAAAAAAGACGGCAAATTAAAAGGTCGTTACTTCCTTATAGCTAACAGGTTTCTTCGACCTAATTAAAAGAAATAATAACATTTGATTGTCGAATTGAAACCCTAACGATAACACGCAGCCATTAAGGAAAATTGGAAATTAGCCAATAGCAAAAAATCATACACTAGAAATATCGTAGTTCAGTAGCCACCTTTATGCACTTACGTTTCGTCGGAGTGGCATGAACCGGATTCGAACCGGATACCCAGTTCGCCCCCAGATCACTTGCATAGTGTCTTAATCGCTATGGCCACATCCTCCACTGGCATAAAGCTAACTCACTGGACCCGTTATTAAGGTCACAACCGTGAACCAGGGCTACATTCCACCACATTTCACTCGGCCATAGTCAATGGAAAGGGAAGACAAATCAAACACTCACAAGGCTCAATAAAGTAGAAATAAATAGACATAAATCGCTGGAAATAATATTAAGGAAAATTGGAAA
>JAHWFP010034204.1:116515-152208 GCA_023313725.1 Lithobius niger | reverse complement strand
TTTGTAAACTTGGCGGCTTCTCTTACCAGTTTTGGTTTTGGGTGGATTTAGTATACAAGTTTTATTGGACTTGGTGAACATGTCTCAGAACTTTTATTAATTTCCGATTTGACACATCAGAGTTCTGGACTTAAGCTGGAATCGTGATTTTCATTTTTGTCTTGTTCCTGTTGTTCTTCTTGGCAAGACACGTTCCTGCTACGCTCTCTATAGATCAAACTACCTGTCCTATAAAAGGTGGTGCTTAGCTCATTTTGCAGATATTGCTCTGTAGATGTGCTCGGGGGTTACAGAGCTCTAAAAGACAAGTATGATTGTTTTATCATATCAAAAACCAATACTGGTAAAACGGCCGCCAAGTCCGAATGGTTCGGCCCTTCAAAGGAGTGATATCAACACACCAAAACATTCGCCAACTTAATCGCACCGCTTAATAGTTCGAATGTTAAATGAAAACTAGAACAATGCTACTTTTGGCAGCAATGTTCAAATTTTCATTTAACGTCCAAAGTGTTATTCGGTGCGATTACGTTGGCATATCACTCCTTTGAAGGGCCGAACGATCCGGAACTTGACAACCCCTTTTACCAGTTTTGGTTTTTGATATGATATCAGTACTTTTTTTTTAATTGTGTATTAGACTCAACTCCACTACCGTGCAGAATATGTGTAATAAGTGGCACGTCAACAAGAAATTGGTTTTCAACAATTTGCTACTACCTTTTGCCTATAGGCCGAACCATTCTCAACTTGGTCACCTCTTTATAAGTTTTGGGTTTGGTCTTAATTTTGTTGTAATTTGTTTTATTTTGTTAGTTTTGGTGTGTTTATATCACTCCTTTGAAGGGCCAAACCACTCTCAACTTGGTGGCCTCTTCACCAGTTTTTGGCTTTGTTTATTTTGCTTTGTTTTTAGAGTTGGTTTATTTTTCGTGAATTGGACGTGAATACAATTTCTTAGGCAACGTTGTTTAGATTTATCGTGCTACACTAGTGTGTGTCTAGGCACTCACTTTGGCTGTCCAATGAGAGACGATGCCGACAATGCTAACAATGGTTGTAACAATATTTTCGTACTTACGTGCTATCCCACGCCATCGTCGTTACACCCCAAGACTCCAAACCAAAAAAGGTACGCAGTTCGTATCGTACTGCAGCCATTCGTCCAATTTCATAGCTGGAAGCCTTCCCGTTATCTCGGTATTCATGAATAAATAATCACCCCTATAGAAATTAACTTGGGGATGAGCGGAATAGAATTAGCTAGCTAGCTAGTTACACATTTTCAACGTTATTGAGGGTCAGATTTTGTATTGAAAGCTACTTAGCTGGCATTCCTACACAAGTTAATTTTTGTCAGGTGGGTCATTGCTTTTGATTTCAACACAATTTAAGCTTTTGTACCGCATTATTATTATTCCCGAAGTATATGAAATGTGCCCAACTATGCTTCAAGATATAAGACACTGACGCTATGACGTCTTGCTACAATGGTTTACAACCTCGACAATTGAATTTATGTGATTTTGTTGTGATGATTGTTGCCTAACTTGGAGCGACACACTAGCGTGTGTCTAGATATTGTTTTCAACATTTTTATTATTCAACAATGCCAATCAGCACACGCCATCTGCAAGCCGTAGACTGAATGTTAAAGGGTTTGTTTCCATTGCTTTGTGCAAACTGTAAATGATATAAAGATACAAAACAGTAAAACAAGCTAGTCTAATACGTACGTACGTCAATATCAAGAATTAGAAAACAAACACGAACTCGTTTGATGCTTAAGGTAAGATTTAACTGTTACGAAGTCAAAACAGCAAAGGAGCACAAATAAACTTTCCAGTAAGGTTTCAGATACTACAGTGTTGCTGCACTGGTTAGTCCACGTGAAACCCTACTGCTGTATCCAACCATTATACACGTATTTGGATTCTTAAGGTAAGGTTTAACCGTTCCAAAGTCAAGACAGCAAACGAACACAAATAAATTTTATAATATATAAATAAATAAATCATTCTGCACCCAGTAGGGGCAAGGGGGACGGAAGGGTTACATACGTTACCACTAACACCGGTCCTTGTAAGACATTAATGGCTGCATCACAGATATGGACGCTTAAGGTAGGTGGACAAATCGGTTTTGTTTAGCAATCCACGAAACACACCCAGCGAAGTAGCCGAAGCAACAACCTCGGGGAGGGAGTTTCAAGGCGCCACGACTCGATTTGTAAAAAAGTACTTGCGACAGTCTAGGTTACACTTAGTACTGCTAAGTTTAAAAGAATGGTCCCGGGTAAAATTATTTTCACTGCGGTCGAAGAAAGGCAGGTCCAATGGCATCAGGCCGTGAACGATCTTAAATGTAAGAATCAGGTCCGCCTTCAGGCACCTCAGCTCAAGTGGTTCCAAGCCGAGTATCCGTAGGCGGCAGCCAGGCAAAAGTTTGCCCAGCCCGCGCACAGCCCGTGTAAAAGAACGCTGGACAGATTCCAACCTGTCGATGTCCTGTACGAGATGTGGTGACCACAGAGGACACGCATACTCTAAAATTGGTCGCACGTAAACTTTGAAGGCCCACACCATGGTTTGACGGTTAGAAGAACGAAAGCATCTTCTAATAACGGCAAGCATACGAAACGCAGCTTTAACTATGTTTCCACAATGGGTGGAAGATTTTAAATTGTGGTTAAAAAGGATACCTAGGTCGCGGATCTGATTAACAGAAACAAGTTGGGAACTACCCAGGTAGTATTGATGCATTAAATTTTTCCTTCCGATGTGGAACGCACAACATTTCGTATCAGCCAGCGATAGCTGCCAGCATTCCAACCACTCAACAACAGAGGCAATTTGAGTTGAGAGAAAAATGGAATCCTCCTCAGTCAGTTGTTCGAACCGACTTTTATGTCATCAGCAAATTTATATTTTGGATTGTCTTGTATCAAATCATGATTTGTAAGATCGTTCAAGAAAATAACGAAGAGTAGAGGACCGAGGACCGATCCCTGTGGAACCCCACTTATTATAGCTCGAGTTGACGAAAGTGTTTGTTCGATTACAACCCGTTGAATACGGTCGGAGAGGAAGTCAGCGATCCACACAAAAAGTCGACCACAAAAGCTGATATTAGCCAATTTGAACTTAAGCTTACTGTGCACAACAGACTCGAAAGCCTTTTGAAAATCGAAATAGATAACGTCTATGGGGATACCTAGATCAAGTGCAGCTGTCGATTTATCCAAGGCTAACAGCAATTGCAGAGTAGCAGAACGATTAGGTAAAAAAAAAACAAATTGGTCGGGATACAAAAGGTTATTGTTTCTAAAAAAAAAAAAAAGCTAGCATATCCTCACGGATGATGTGTTCCATCACTTTACATGCTACGGAGGTGAAAGCGATTGGTCGATAATTTTTTAGGGTGAAAAGTCTGTCCCTTTTTATAAATATTCGCAGTCTTCCAAGTACTGGGTAACCTTCCTTGTTTAAAAGATAACTGGAAAATATACGTAAGGGCAATAATTATAAATCTCAGACTTTATTTGCTTAAAAAAGAAAGCAGAATAACCATCCGGGCAGTGGGCTGCGTGGCTTGGTCGAAAGGTAATTTAGAGCAGCCAATACCCGAGTATGATTGAGGTCAACTGTTTCAAGATGTGGGGAAGAGTTTAAACCAGAAAACAAAGGTTCAACGACTCCATTGGCTGCGAAGATACAGTTTAAAAGGTTAGCCTTTTGTGCATTATCATATAAATATGCACCATTGTTCAAGAAAGGTGGCAAAGTATGAGTGGTTTTCGTGTGGCGTCTATAAAGACGAAAGAGAGCCGACAAATTTCCTTCCTTTACAGTGCGATACCCATGGTAATTATGCCAACTGTCCAGTAGTTCCGAATATGCGTGCTTGCATTTTGCATAAGATGTTTTTATGGTTTCAGACAGTAGGTCTGCTTTCAATTTATGCCACAAAGAAAGTTTCTTTCGGCAGGCCTTGAGTATAGAAGTAGGTACTTTGGGGACGTTGGTACGTTGCCTTGGAGGTAAATGTGTACAGAGTGTAATGAAATAATCAAGTAGATTTTTAAAGCTTGCCCATACTGTTTCGACTGTTTCCTCAAAAATCGGGAGAAGATTTGTCCGTCATTTTTAGCAACGGAGCATGGTAAAATCTAGTTTACCTTTGCTGCGTGATAGGCTAATGGAAGCTGTGTCCTTACAGTTCAAGTTGAAAAAGACCATACTGTGGTCGCTAGTGCCTAAGTTTTCAACCGAGCAAATACCGTAGATCAAGCGAGGATCCTCGGAGAAGAGCAAGTCCAACGTTTTTTGTCCCCCTGGTGGGAAAAGTGTTCAATTGGTGTAGGCCTAGCCTAGTAATTGAGTCCAAAATATCCCGGTAAATGCCAATTGAGGCTGTTAGTAGATCCCAATTTACGCTTGACAAGTTTAAATCCCCCAGTAGAACATTTTGGAAAAATGGTTTAATCGAGGAGATGATAAAGTCATCAACTCTAGTAGCAAGTGTTCTATCCGTGCTGTCAGGCAAGTAGACGAGAATAAAACTTATTCCACAAGATGGTAGAAGCAGTGTCATACCTTCAACACCAGCCCCAATAGTGGTCTGAACAACAGGTAGACCCCTTCGACAAACAATGGCTACACCTCCGCCCCGAGTCTGCCGATCCAACCGATGAATGTCGTAAGGAAACGAACCCACAATTTCCGAATCCGTGATGCCACCATTAAGCCAAGTCTCGACTACAAAAAACAGATCACAAGTACCCTGTGCCAAAAGTACCCTAAAATCGCTTCATTTGCTAACAAGACTGCGAGCATTCAACGAAAGACAAGTTAAATTTTTGGGACAAACATTACTTTGATCTGGGTGAGGACTAACCCCCGTTAACAGTTGCTGTTTTCCGATAGTAAATGCAGACGGTTAATTTCTTTTTTCAAGACTTGTTTTCCCCTCCATGTCAGGTGTAAGTCGTCACGGGCTGTCAATGTGCGATCGCTCAGAACATCTTGGTCAATTGAAATATAGTTGCACTGCAAAGCGATGCACATATTTCTCAGCAACACATTTGTGTGTGCTACCTGTTGATCTTCATCCGACTGGCACCCCAGTCCTAGGGAAGAGTACGACGAATGAAATTTTTCTGTTCGGACGCAGTGACCCGATTTTGGAAGCAAGTCTGCCAGGTATTTAACAATACGATTCGGTTGTTCACAATTGATATTGTTTGACCCGGCGCACAGTACAATATTTGCTTCACAATGTGATGCTTGAATGATGTCAGAAAGGTGTGGAAAAAGTGATTGTGCAGTAGCTCCTGGCCATGTCCACACGCGTGTGCCTGGGTGGTCGTTGCATCCCATCCCCCGAGCATACGAATCCGATCACAACAATTGGACTGCTTGAAGGAATCATTTTAGCTGTTGTTTGTTGTTCTTTGATAGGCTGGTTTTGTTTGCCTCCGGAAGAAGAAGCCTCGAATGCCGCATTCATAACTCCCTGCACAATGCAGAGACTGATGTTTGGAGACAGTCGGAGGATACAGTCGTATCCTCCTGTAAGGTTTCAGATACTGCAATATTGTTTACTGTTTACTCTACGTGAAACCTTGATGCTGTACCCAACCATTGTATACATAAATACAATTAAAGCCAGAGCAAAAATTTCAAAACTTTTCATACTCAAACAAAGGAAGAAAAATGTAAGGCTGCGCACTCGACTATTTTAACTAAATTTTTCAGCGTTCTTCAGTCAAGTCGTCTACTTTCCTTTCATCACCCTACTGATGATACATAATTGTTCAAGATTTTCAAGCACTATTCCAGGCAAGGAATTTCATTATTACTATCCAGTACATTTCCAAGTTTTCAAGGACTCGCACGAACCTTCAATTACCTCTAGAGTTCTGCTAAGCATACTAAGACGATTAGTTTTTTAACATTTTCCATACGATGTCGTTTAGCCAAGTTTAGAATGCATCAATCATTAGCTGATCTATCGTCTGCAATAGTAAAAATGGTAAAAAAAAAAAAAAAAAACATTTGAATACAGCAGTGAAGTTTTACGTGGACTAAACAGTTTACAACACCACAGTGTCTGAAACCTGATAGGAAAATTTATTTAGGCTCCTTTGCTGCTTTGATTTCGAAACAGTTAAACTTTACCTTAAGTATCAAACGAGCTCGTTTTTTGTTTTCAAATTTTTGCTGTTATGACATGATTTTGCCAGTCATACTAGCGAAAACAACAGCAGAAATTAAATTCAATGAAAGTATCCCGTACAGTCACAATGACAAAAACAAATACGTTTATGCGACATTCTGCTATTGTAGACTTGACCTCAAAATACCAATTGCAATTCGAAATTAATTTTATCTCTCCTTGATCTGTGGATTGGCAGCTGCCTATTTTCGGATGATAAGAGTAAATCCTTTCATACAGGATATTCTAACAGCTCACACTCGTATGTTTTGAACCAGACTACTCTTTCAAGTGTTTGTTCAGTTAAGGATATTGGTGTTTGGATTGACTCCTCCTTAAAATCCACCACCGGCCACTGTGATCACATAGTGGCAAAAGTTTATCGTCGTCTGGGAATTATGAACCGGATTTTTAATTCAAGCTGTGTTGAAACTAAAGTTAGTGCTTTTAAAATTTATGTTCGCCTAATTTTGGAGTATGCTTCACAGGTTTGGTCCCTTTCCTTGCTGCGAGACATTGACCATTTGGAATCGGTGCAGCGTCGTTTTACGAAACAGCTTCCTGGCCTTGAATCGCTGCTTTATTATTGGCGTATGAAGCATCTCCAGTAGGACTCCCTTGAACTGCGCCGAATTAAAGCTCACCTAATTTTAACATTTAAAATTCTGGAATGCTTTGTCTGAGCGGATCGTTACAGCTGCTTCCGTCACCAGCTTCAGACATCTTTTTGACGATTTTAACTGCCAAATTTTTGAAAAGACCCAATTATGTTGTCGCCTGTTAGTTGGGTGGTGATTGTTGGACTGGTGTAATGCCCGCTTGTTCCTGGTCAAGTCTTACGTGGTGGCCATAGCGGGATTATTATATTTTTAAAATCTTGATTGAGATTGACAATTGGTTTAGGCCAAGCTTTAAACTGCGATGCATTTTTTTCTATATTTAATAAACATTGACAATGATATGGCTTTTCTCCTCACTTGTCCCGCACGTTTTGCGATGCCATCGGAGACCATTGTGTCCCTCACCTTTATGGTAAGGCATTTGTGACCCTATCCCAATACCATCTACCCTTCCTCTGCAGCCGAGCAATGGTCTTCGTTTTAAACTTTTAAACTCTTAAACTTTTGTAATTTATAATTTTTTGTTTTAACTTCGGATAGCAGTTAGTGACCACCAGTTCCTTGCCTTTCCGGTTGCGCTTGCCACAAACTTTTCATTATTATTATTTAAAAATCATGCATACAGGTTAGTTTACAGTAGATAGACAACTACGTGTTCATCGTGGCTGAACGGTGGCTCAGTCTGGTTGCTGGAGGTTTGCGGATCAGCTAGAAACCCTGGAAAGGGGACCTTGGCAAAACGCCAGGGTAGCGTGAGAAGCTACCACACTCCTTCAGCGGCTATTGGAACAATTCTGGCTAATTCTAGACAATCTTTTTGCCCCTACGATGATCTTAGGTTTCCTGGATCGAATTCCCAGGTTGGCACCTACCTTTACCAGATATTTCTTCTTCTCTAAACGTCTGGTAATGTTCAAAATTAAGCCGGTTCAGCCATACGAGCATTAAATTGCTTCGGCTGACTTAAGGCTCAAAAGAAATTAATTAATTAATAAAAAAAAAACATCTAGTACCAAAAATTGTACTAAAAATGAAGAATGAAGATATCAAAGTCTTCCTGACTGAACGTGTATAGCTGAACGGAACATTTCGTAAGCCCTAGACATGAATTTATAATAGCCATATCGTTCGGTTACCTCGTTCTAATGACGTCGATCCATGCTTCATAATAGTTTCTTCTATCGCCAGACCATCACAAAATCGATGTACTAATTATTTGGATCATGTAAAACGCAAATGTTATTTACAGTTCGTTCATCACATTCCTCGCCGTGAGGAGGTTGTGTTGGCCCGTTTGCGAATTGGTCACACCCGGCTTACTCACTGTTTCCTTTTGTGGGGGGTTGACCCTCCTGAATGTTCTTGGTGTCGACGGCCACTTACGGTCCGGCACTTACTTGTTGATTGTCGCCATCTTGATGGTGTTCGTCGTCGGTTCCATCTTCCGCATGACATTGCGCGTCAGTTGGGCGATAAGTCTGTCCTCCTGTCCGGTGTTTTTCAATTTTTGCAGGAGGTACAGATGTATGACAAGATTTAGATTAGGGGTTTGAATAACATCTCTGTAATGTGTGGTGCAGTGGCAACCCGGACCACTGCACTGTGACTGAGGTTGGCGCTAATGACCAAGTTGTCGACGCGCCATTAAGCCTCAATCCCCCCCCTCATCACATTCCTTAGCAAATCAGCATTTCATCTAAATCATTTACGTATTATTTGTTTCTCGAAAGTCTGTACACCTGCTCTTCCAGAAGTAAGGCCCCAAAGAAGACGAGAGTAGCGCCAGTTGAAAGATTGAGCAAGCAAAGCAAGAAACGTGTTGGAAAGATTTACTATGGATAAAATAGTAATAGTAATAATAAAACATTTGACCAGAAATAAATTAGTCCGGAGAAGGAAGGGGTCAAGTCCCACTAATTCCCATCCTTGAATTTAAGAATAAAACAAAGGTCGGAGAAGAGAGCAGGTGGAAGAGGGAATTTCATATAGAAAGTTGGACATGTTCAGGCCTTTTCAGAAAGTTGGAAAGTGCAACCGAGACAAGGTTTTGTTGAAAGGTGGCCACGTTCTTACTAGTAACTAGTGTGTCAGGTAGGGAGTTCCATACCCGAGTGAATATAACAGAAAAACCAGTACGTCTGGAATCGGTAAGAAAAGTCGGATAAGCAAGCTTAAGGAATTGACCTCGAGTGAACAGAGCCGTACTGGCGTCGAAGAACAGCAGATCAATGCCCGCATGCCATTTAGGATCCTTAATGAAGAATGAGATCGAACTTCAACCTGCGAAGTTCTAGGGTGTCGAGGCCAAGAAGGGATAATCTTTTGGCGTATGACATTTTCTCAAGGCCTCAAAAGTCTAAATGTTTTCATACAGGACTGACAGACTCCAACAGTCGAACCCTGCATTTAACTGCTTTGATGTCTGCCCGCATATGACATGCTTTGGATTGAAACCTGTCAGGCACTTGCATTCAAAGTCACTTATCCAGTACAGCGGATCTCTGCACTCTCGGTGCTACGTTTGAGATAATAGCAGCCAATTACTTCAAAGGGTTCACTACCACATGAAAGGGGTGGAAGTAATAACCCGAGTTCTTCTCTCTTAAAACACGACCTACAACGCCGTGATGTGCCACCTATTTTTAAGTGATTAAACGTCAACAAGAGGATTAAAGGTTTACTTTAACTGAAAGAGTGTCTAAACCTTAATGTGATGTTGGGCACGCTGTAATCCAGCACTTATACAACGTTCAGTGGTTTACGAAATTTGGCCTGTTTATCCATACGAGCATGTTTGATTCAGATGACTTACGGCGCCAGGAATTTCATTTAACAAAAATTGTGTCTTAACAGGTTCTGTTACTCAGTTAATCAGAAATGAGCACAAGTAGCCGATTGAGTCCCTATTCAAAACCATGGAGATTTGTATTACTAATTACACCAATGGGGGCAAAACCTTAGAGCTGCAGAAGTTTTTGACAGGGCTTTCCTGGAGGCAGAGGTACAGTATTGCCAGATTGAGGGTTTCACCCCCAGATCTAGCAGATCCATTTTACCCACATTGGAGTGGAAAATATTTGGGGGGAAAACGGGGTGAAAAATAATTTGGGGGTAATTCTAGGTTGGCGGATTTGATTGGTGTTTTTCCGTAATTACCCTATTGTCAATCATTTTGTCGTTACCATGGTAAAGAATTCTTGCATGACGTCACCAACAAACGGGCATGAGTAGAGCTTTCTGATCAGAAGCGGTTTGTAGTTTGGATTCTGACGAATTACCAGAAGACTTTTGGGATAAACTTGAATTTTAAATTGCTTTTGCTGAACGTCTTACTAAATGTAGCCTATGTCTTTTAACGTCTTACTAAAGGTAGGCGTAGGTCACAAGTTACAATAATAAAACTTATTGATTTATAAAACTGTATGTTTTGTTTCTTTAGCACTGTGCCAAAGGAAAATTAGTTGTTGTTATTTTATGGTGATTTTCTTTTACCTGATTTAACACGACTTAACCCGATTTGCGAATTTTATATAAGATCGCAAATCAAAAGGCTAAAAAAATACCAAGTTTTGCCTTAGGACTAATGTGAGCGCAACAAAGGAGCTGAAGGTATTTATTTTATTTGTATTTATTTTTATGGAAAAATGTTTTTTTTTTAACTTTGGATATTGCAAAAAAATATTTTAGGTGTTTCTATGGGGGGGGGCAGCTTGCAGGCATCTGGCAACACTGTTCATGCACAACCAACATCTTCTGCTGTAGTCAAGTTATGGACAATTGGAAGAGCTCTTTATGATTTTTATGGATAAATGAGCTTACCTGTTGCTTGACGGACTTTTACTAGGGCTGGCAGTGAGACAACACCTAAAAAACACGTTACTGTTAGCACATCATAGTATCGGATGGATGATACCATTACTTATTATTACTGTATTGACCAAGCCTACACCTGTACACATTTTTTGGCTCCAAGAGATAACACACGTAATTGTCTGAAATAACTTTTGAGTTGAATGCGTCAAGAAAACAGTATTTAAGTAATAAAAGAAGAATTACAATGTGGACAACATTGCCGCATATATTTCCATAAAATGTTTGCTGTAAGACATGTAAAACGGCCATGGTCACAAGAACTGACGGATAAAAAACAAGAATTTCATAAAGAAATACATAAACTCCTTATGCCAAAAAGATTATCAAGCTGGATGTATCAAGCGCGCCTGGCTCTTCCCCCCCCCCCGTTAAATACCCCCCTGCAGTTGAAGAACGGAGGACACAATCGCTACGCATAGAAGCCATCATAACCAATGCTCCGATTACGCTTTTATTATTAATAGCGACGTAGGTTCCAGTAGCACAAATCAACTAAATAGGTCTAAACATTCAGGCATGCAATACGACCACGGTCATTTTTTTTTGGGAGGGGGAGCAACTACTACCATACCACCATCACACCAAGAAAAACATCTCATAGTCAAAAATGGACCACAGCCGGAATACTTAAATTTCTAAAACAAAATGTAAATGAATAAAAAAAATAATATTTTGGCACAGCTTGGGGTGGAGGGGGGAATTTGTCCTTAAATCAGTTGATCCCAATGAAAAGTATAACTGCGCGTACAGACTAATGAACCACCCCTGTTCTAGCATTAACACATTATGTAATAGTTATTGGTTAGAAACGATTGGTTATCGATTTTTAACCCACGGCTCCGCCCCTCGACGTATTTGCATGTCTAGAATGCTCACCCTGAGGGACCATTACCCGTATAAATACGTCACGAACGAGAGCGTGTTAGAAGAGACGGAGCTGCCCCCGAAACAAGCCTACTATTCGGCCATCAAAGAAGAAGGAATCAACGACGACGACTACAAAGACGCCAAAGCATAATGGAACCAGCTGAGCGACAAAACATTCGCCAGCTACCACGCCGTTTACCAGATGGTAGACGTTTACATCTTAGCGCAGGCTTTTGAATGCTTTCACAGATTATGCTTAACCAGTTACAGACTGGACCCGTCTTATTACCTGTCTACCCCAGGTTTCAGTTGGGCAGCGGGTCTACGCATCACTAAAGTGGGATAAGAGTTGTTTACCCACGTGAACAAACACAATTTTATTTCCTCCGGCATAAGAGGTGGGGTAGCCTACATAGGTAAGCGGCACGCAGTCGCCAACAACAGTTACATGGAAAGTTATGACCCAACAAAGCCTTCCATCTTCCTATTGAACGCCGACGCCAACAACTTGTACGGTAAAGCAATGACCAAGCCCCTTCCTACTTCGGAATTTACTTGGCTTACCAAGAAAGAAATTCAAGAGTTTAACCTCGATGAATGCGGCGATCACGATGATACCAGATACATCTTGATGGTCGATCTCGACTATCCGGTAGAGTTGCACGAATCACACAGCGACTATCCCTTGGCGCCGGAAAAACTAGCCATAGAAGACGTGTCCGAGTTCACGGAAAGAGTCGCAGAAGAGATTGACCACACCATCAAGACAACCATCAAGCTGGTTTCCACTATGTACGACAAAAAGAAGTACGTGGTTCACTGTAGAAACCTCAAATTCTACTTGAAGCATGGAATGATTCTGCGTCATACATATAGAGTTCTCCGCTTCCATCAGCGGGCTTGGTTGCGTCCTTACATCAACGCGAATACGGAAAAGAGACAGAACGCGACGAATGGCTTCGAGAAGGACTTTTACAAATTGTTAAACAATTCGGTTTTTGGGAAGACGATCGAGAATAAACAAAACCGCAAGTCAGTAAAGATCGTGAAGAATGCCTCAAAATGCGTCAAGGACACCTCTTTGCCATATGCGAATTCATTTCAGATTCTGAAGAGCGACCTGATATCCGTAATGCTCAAGACACGGATTGTGAAGTGCGTTCTACCAACTTACCTGGGATTCACCATACTCGAGCTGAGCAAGCTGGTCATGTACCAGTTCATTACGAGTACGGAGCCAAGGCCAAGCTTCTCTTCATGGATAAGGACTCTCTCACGTACGAAATTGAAACCCGAGACCTCTACGAAGACATGACGAAGACGGGCCTTTTTGGTACTAGTAATTACCAACTAGATCATCCATCCTACACCGATAAAAACAAACAGAAGCTGGGATACTTCAAGGATGAGCAAGGTGGTGATCCCATTGTAGAGTTTATAGGGCTGCGAGCCAAGATGTACTCGTTCGTGACGGAGCAACAACGAATGAAGCAAACTGCAAAGGGCATCAGCAAGACCTACATGAAGCATCACATCACACACGATGATTACAAGGAGTGTTTACAAGAGCACATTGTAAAGACTGGTACATGGTCAACAATATTGAGTAAAGCTCATCAAATAACCACCAACATTGTCAGTAAGAAACTGCTCTCACCTTATGATGATAAAAGGTACATCGATGAAGATGATGTGACTACGTACGTGCATGGACACTACAAGTTCAACCATAAGACGACGGAAGATCATTTCGATTCAGACATGGACATTGACAGAGATTTGGAAGAAACAGAAACGCAACAGGCGAAAGATGAGGAAAATGTTGAAAGACGGGAAAAATGGAGACAAGAGTTAACAGAGAAGCTGAAGAGAAACTCAGAAAGACCGAGCAGAAGTGGGAGAAGACTGCGAACATGCGCAAAAGACGGAGAGAAATGACTGAAGATCAGAAGGTTAAAGCTAATGAAGAAGAGAGAGACTAAGAAAGGCAACAGCACGTGAAAATATGGATGAAGATCAGAAAGAAAAGAATATAGTTGACGATAGAAGAAAGGCAGCATGTAAGGCAAATATGACAGAAGAAGATGGAACCCTTACCCTGATGAAGCGGAGGCATTTGTACATTGAAAAGAAAGAGAAGCAGAAAAGTGAGCATCACTCTTTGTAAGTAGATGTAATAATATACACTTCATATTCTCAATGTGTTATATAGTCTAAAATAAATTCTTTTTGTTCTGTTCTTTAAAAAAAAAACCCTCCCCTAGATTGACGGTACCGGAATTGTCATCATCCCCCTCCTCATGCTCGATCGGCAGCTCGTTGAAGGGAGCCACTGATGAAAGGAAGAAAGAAGCTTGACGACTGTGTTGAACTTAAGGGTTACACTAAACAGTGCTAAGTTTAATTCTCTTTGTTGGTTTATTTATGGTTTAAACCCTTTAGTTAAAAAAAAAACATTGTTTAACTCAGGAGGAGCACTATTTCTATGTTTTGCTTTTGGTTGTATTAAATAAGGTATTCTAAACATGGTAAAGTAATTTTTGTTATTTTTGTTTTAGAAAAATTTCAAAGATTGGAGGCTGTCTGTCCTGCTCTACTTGACTTGAGTGTGGAAACCAGATATCTAACACCACAATAAGTATATGTGTTCCATTTTTCTGTGATCATTTTCCTTAATTGAAGATTATTTAGGGGGGTGACGATGTTGTATTTGTTCGGATGGTCATCACGGTGACGGGCGTCATGGTTGGAGCCCTTCACAATCTTCAATTAAGGGGGAAAACATGGACTCTTGTTATTTTTTTTGTCTTTTTCGGTATAAAGAAGCTAATTACTGTACGTGGGAGAAGAAAGAAATCACCTGCGTATGGGATCCATGTACCGAGAAGTGAGATGTTAGAGACCGTCTCTTTCCTACCAGCCATGGACAAACACACCGTGCATCCACATGGTCTCCCTAGAGCTCAACTTGTAACTGTAAGGTCTCTTGTGCTCTATAGTACGTGGTTACTTGACTAACTGGAGTCCACTGGCGCTCGGGGGTTGGGTGAGTATAGAAGCGGAAGAGGACAATAATATTCTATGTAAGTATTGCATTTATAATAGATAACCATAAGATGATGCTTGTATGTGTCCAGAACTTGAGATGGTTCGTGAGCTATCCTAATGTAGTGTACTGTAGATTCGAGAATTTACATTTATCCTTCATCCAGATTGTCAAGAAATGCATTTTCCCACCCTCGTCCAGATTGATGATGTTGAAAGGTTCGAGTGTGCGTGTTGGGGGGGGGGGCGACTTTACCCTCATCCACTTCATCAAAATGTGATTTCCCACCATCGTCCAGATCGACGTTTTTTAAAAGGTTTGAGTCCTATGTGTGTGCGTGGGGGAGGGTGGAGTGGGGGAAGTGACGAAAAAAAAACCGTTCGTCCAGATCAATAAAATGTTATTTCCCACCCCCGTCCAGATCGACATGTTTCAGTGGTTCGAGGGTGGGGGAGGGAGGGTGAGGAGGTCCCGTGGGGTGGGGTCCCGTGGGGTGCGGCGGTTTGGGGGGGGGAAGCCTGTGGGGTGGTGGGAGGGGGTGACAAAAAACCCTCGTCCAGATCGACAAGCTCTTCCCCCCCCCCTCGTCCAGACTGACGCCATCCAAGACAAAATGGCGGCACCCAGTGGGGCGGCCATCTTGTTAAACAAACTGGCGGTGCCCAGTGGGGATAATCGTCTTTTCCCACTACTCATCAGCACGACAGAAGCAAATCCTAATGCCGATTTTTCCCTTAAGCAGATAAACATGACGTTGCACTGCATGCTGGGCAAAGGCTTTGTTTAGAAATGCCCGCAGTTTATTAGTACTGTCGTGACATGATTTTGCTAGCCATACTAGCAAAAACAACAGCGGAAATGAAATTCGATGAATTATGTACGTTAGGTTTGATTACTTTTATTTAAGTACTAAGGGCCTTAAATGCCGTACACTCACCCTAATCTAATTCTACTTTAATCTACACCAACATTTCAAGACAATACCAGTGACACTGCTCATGGCATTAACATCATGCTGATTCACGAACCCGCTGCGAATTATGTATTTTATTTATTGAATCTTACAGGAGTCTATCAGCCTCAGCGCTATGCACTCCTTCTACAAACTTACTCTATCTTACACTAACTTAAAACTATACATAGTGCCAAACAACATTTGGGAACAACAGTCTTCTAACACCACCATAGTCCATTTCCGAGCCTACTCTAGGAAACGCCTAGTTGCCGCACAAAACCCCAGAACTGTCCGGAGACCGACCCCTGTGCTCCTGGCACTGAGCAGGACACCCAAAACGTCCAGAAGGTCGCCGCAACCCCTTAGGCCCACCCGCCGAAACTGTGCCTATAGTCTACTCTCTAACAAGAAATGCCTCACAGTCTCATCACCCTCCCCACATTCACACAGTGGCGAGTCCCTCCACCCAAGCCGACACATGTGGGCATTGAGGAGCACATGCCCCGTCCTAAGACGGGACAGGACCCCTGCCTCCCGTCTAGAAAGACGTCCGAGGGCCACCGGGACTGAGACCAATGGGTGCAGAGCATGTAGGTGCCTACCATTCAGACCACTACCCCACTCCTCTTGCCACTCGGCCGTGGAAAGTGACTGCAAAACAGGATACAGATCCCGATGGGCTAGGGTACACGAAACCTGATCCAAGCCTTCTGCTCTGGAGAGAGCATCAGCAGCCTCATTCCCATGTATTCCACTGTGGCCTGGAACCCACCAGATGTTAACCACACAGCCCTCGTGCACCGACCGCCGAAGCTTAACCCCGATTTCAAGCGCCAGCGGGTGCCACACCCGCAGCAACTGAAAGGACTGCTTGAGAAAGGAAATCCCCGCGGCGGAATCCGAAAAAATTGCCAAACGAGGCACACGAAGGTCCAGACCAACGTCAAGTGCGACAGCTAGCGCCACAAGCTCCCCCACAAAGCTAGAAGGACAAAGGGAAGCCATCGCGAATAACACTGCTTAAAATCCTGAACGAACACCCCCACCCCACCTGACCACGTATCCCGACAGAAGGAGGCATCACAGAAGATGCGAACCTCACCATCCACACCCTCGCCTTGGGACCCCTGCTCAGGGTGAAACACCTCAACCAGCCCCCCACACCACTCCCAGGGACATGGCGGTCGCACGACCATGGGCAACCGGAAACCCCTGAGACACCCTCTACCCAACAAGGAGGCACCCAAGCCTAATGAGCCTAAGCGCTGCTGCGCGAGCGGTCCCAGCAAGCCATAGTCGCAGACAATCCTTGCAACAGGGTCTGCCCCACCCCTAGCAACAGCCCGAAGGCAAACTGCGGCCAACAACTCCCTCCCCCTAACACGGACAGGTTGCTCACCAGCCTCCACCAGTAAAGCCAGCACTGGGGTAGAAGGCAATCACCCAGTTACCGTCCGCAGGCAAGCGTTGACAGGAACTTGCACCCTCTCTAGAGCCCTTCTGCTCTTGGCCAGGAAAGGCAGATGGAAGTCTGCAGCGGCCCTGATATACACCCTGTAGAAGGTAGACAGGACTGCTCGTCTAGCCAAAAGCCTGTTGGAGGACAGGGCCTTGAGGGTCCTGTGCCGCGAGACCAATGCCTCCCTGACCACCTTGACCTCATCTGCCCACGACAGCTGGCAGTCCAGCCGGACACCAAGGTAACGGACGCTCCGGGAGGCAGTCACCACCACTGAGCCCACACGCATCATCACGGGACAAACAGGCAGCGAGAGAAAACTACAAGTTCCGTCTTGGCCTGAGACAATGCCAATCCCCTAGCTGCCAAAAACTCCTGCCCCCGTGCAACAACCACCTCCAACTCTGCCAAGAGGGAGAGTACGTCCCTGCCGACCACCCAAACTGCGACATCATCGGCGTATGCCACAACGTTGGTCAACAGAGCGAGCTCCTTCAAAACCTCATTGATGGCCACCGCAAAGAGCAGAGGGCTCAGACAGCTACCCTGGGGTAAGCCACGATCCGTGCTACCAACGCTGGACCAATAGCCACCCACTCTGGTTGCATAGCTCCGGTTGCGAAACAAACCCAGAATGGCAGTGACCAGTTGACCACTGACACCCATGTCACAGAGGGACGCCTCCACCCAGTCCAGGTCAACTGTGTCATATGCGGCCTTGATGTCCAGAAACACCGCCGCGACACTGCAGTTCTCCATCCAGGCTTCTCTGACGCTCGACTCCAGAAAGAGAATAGCATCCTGGGCACCCCTGTGCTTACAGAAACCAAACTGCCTGTCAAACAGCCAGTCACCGCACTCCAGATGCGACTCCACACGCCCCGCCAGCATGCGCTCGTAAACCTTGCGAACGCAAGAGAGCAGGGCAATGGGCCGGTAACTAGTAACCGTGGAGCGAGGCTTCCCTCTGCCCAGGGCTGGGGTCAGGACAGAGAAGAGCCAAGCCTCTGGGACCGGGGCCCCGGCAAACCTAGTTTGCAGAAAAGCGAGAAGATCCTGGCGTGCCTCAGCTCCGAGACCAACCAACTGCACGTAGGAGACTCTATCTACCCCTGGCGCACCACCGACCCTACAGGATGGTAGAGCAGCATCTAGTTCAATGCACCCCAACGGGCAGTCCGTGTCCGGAGCAGACCGAGGATGAGGAACAGGTCTGGGCCCCAAAGGGGAGCCATACACTGCAGAGAAATTCCGCTGGAACTCTTCCGCCATCCGTGCACCCCGCAATACCACCCCGCCCGAGTAAAAAACCCAGGACACCACAGACTTCCTATCGAGAGGCCGCAGCAAGCTCCAAACCTGGGATGGCCGGCTACCGTGAGAAATATTCTGACATAACCGACGACCATACTTGAGTTTCTCACTGCGGAGGATAAACCGTGTCTCGTCCGACACTCCGCAGAAAAAGAACCACCGAAAATCCGAGGGCTGCTTGCAGAACTTCCTCCACGCACCACGCCTGTCACGCACAGCAATGGAACAGGCCCTGGTCCACCATGCTGGCTGTACCCGGCCCCGCAGACCATGTCTCCTGCGACGACCCGACCACCCACCTGAGTTACCCCACCTGGCCATCCACGGGGCAAAGTCACCAAGGATATCCCCAAGGGCAACTGGACACCCCCCAGGAGCGGGACCACTGGGCTGCCAGGAGCTCCAGTCTCCACCTCTGGAAAGCGCTACAGGGAAGTGGTCGCTGCCCCTGAGGTCATCCGAGATACCAAAAGAAAACTCCTCAGACACACAACTAGAGCACATGAACAGATCTATCACGGATTCCTGGAATACCCTGCCGTACCTCCTAACGAAAGTTGGAGACCCGTCATGCACCACTACCAAGTCAAGTTCCTCCAGCGACGACGAGTCACACTTTCGGCTGCCCCAACTCCAATGGTGGGCGTTGAAATCTCCCCCAATGACAAGCGGCCCTGGGAGCGACTTCACCCATTCAACCCACTCCGCCCTACGGACTCCCCCAGTTACGTGAACGGCTATACATGTCACCCAACCTGATCCCCACCACACCCGGACAACACATGAATCCACCCCCGGACAGCCCCGGGTAGCTACCGCAACACAAGGTAAATGATCACTGACTAGCATTTGCACATGGGAACCACCACCCCCAGTAAAAGCAACATAGCCCGACATTGACAACAGCACCCCTGGGGGAAGACGAACCTCCAAAAGGCCCAGAATGCTAGATCGATAACAAAGCTCCTCCACCTCATGCAACTTAGTTAGAACCCCCCTAGTGTTCCAAGTACAAAAAACAAACAATGATATGAATCGGGCAACACACCCTATGTCCCCGGCTCATCTTCCACTACACCTCCTACAACACTCAGACCAGACACCTGCGACAAATCAAATTCAACTACCACACTATTTAAACTGTTGCACTCAGACCCCTCCAGAGCCACAGCACCAGCTATCGCAGCAGCATCATCGTTTCCCGTAACACAGGGCACTTCCACACACTCCGCACCACTACCACAGCCACCACCAGGATCACCTGCAGCAATGGGAATGACCACATCCGCCGCCACCTCCAAGCACATAGCATCACCAAGGTCAAGAGCCTCTGCCCCCTGAGGTGGGGGTGAATCCGTAGCATGAGGACTCTCACACTCCACACTACCACTTCCACCACCACTGACAGCCTTACCCTCCACGCTAGGCTCACCCAAATCTGCCATCTCCCCAGAATGCGTGACCTCAACATCTAGAGCATCAAATTGGTTGCAGCTCAAAACTTGCACCTTTTGAGATGGAGGCGAATTCACCAGACGAGGACGCTTTTTGTTTCGCCTCCTCCGCTGCTGCGACCACTCACCAGATGAGGGTGGGGGGCCCGTGGAGGCACCTTCTTCAACAACACGATCTGACTCCACAACCACATCACACATCGGCTCAGAGGCACGACTAACTGGACTGACTGGACGCATGCCATCCTCCCCACCTTGCACATCAGCTCTCACATTGGCCGCCTGACGTTCGGAGCGTCCCCGGACGTGCGCACATGGGGCCTCCCGAGGGAATGCAGAATTGCAGGAGGCACAAAACACATTCGGACAATACTGACTCACGTGACCTCTCGTTCCACAATGGAGGCATCGCGGAGCCCTGTCGGCCACAGACAACAACGTCGGAACACCATTAACACCTACAATGTCAGGCACGTCGTCGAGCACCACAGAACTTCTAAGTCGGAGCACCACAGTGCGGACCCCAGTATGGCAATGGGTCAGCCCTTCGATATCATGGAACTCGTATTTGTGGCTTAGCACCTCCCCATAGTTAGCCAGCGCACGCCCGATATCCGATGCTGTTGTCTCCAAGGGGAGCCAATGGAGCCTCATCCGGAGAAGACGCTCCTGCAGATCATAGACACTCGCCGCAAACCCGCCGAGGGACAACTTCTTCGCCGCCACAACCTTCTGCTTCGCTGACGCATTGGAGAAGCCAATTTGAAAAACGTTATTGACTCGAAGCCAGCAAATACCCGACGCATGCTGCAAACTAATCAAATCCGCAAGGGCATTCCTCACCAGTGTGGTGTGATACGGCTTACCGGCCTGGTCTGCCACAACAACAACAGAATTCCGCATATCAAAATTAGAAAGTCCGCCCCTGTACAGTCTTTTGACCCAAGCCAAGCTCCTGTCACCCAGATCCAACCCACACTCTGACGGATTTGACTCATCCCCCTCATTCCAAGACAAACCTGCTGAGCGCTTATGTATAGCACCAGCATACGAGGATGGCTTATTTTGGTCAGAAGAATTTAAATCACTTCCCCGCCTAACGTAAATCCCGTCCTCAACCAGACCCAAAGTACCATTGTTATCAATATTGTTATTGTTGGACTCACTAACACTATTGATCATAACACTCACATTGTTGCCATTGTTAGGGCCCTGGTTCAATGGTAGAGCCAAACTCCCGTCATTAGCAGTCGACACACCAAACAAATTTAAGTCTACTTCGTCAATACCTCTCTGCTCTGCCAACTCCAGCACCCGATCATAAACTGCAACAGACACCAAGCCAGAGTCGATATCTCGCTGCTCCAACACCCTGTCTCGTTTCAAACTCACTAAGAAGCTCTTGACTTTTTTCTTCTCCGCCATTTTTCTTTCTTTTCTTTTTTTTTTTTTCCATTTTCCATTGAGTATTTCCATTTTTATTGAACTTGTAGTGCTACAGGTGCTACCCATAATTTACCTGCTAGTAATGAAATTTTAATTCCAATGCAGCCGTTTTTAAATAAAATGTTTTTGGTTGTGCAGTTGGCACATCAACATGTTGCGTTTGGTCAGCCACAGGTATCTTTTCATATGGGGTTTCGATTATAGGGTTGAAGACCACCGCCTGCACTGATGCGGCATTGGAGTCATGCTGAACACTTGTCTTTAACTGTATTATGGGTTCCTGGTTAACGTTGATGGGATCTAACAAATCGAAAACAATTTTAAGTTGGTCGTCACTTGCACGTTTGTAGCACAGTACTCGTTCCACACTACAATGGCCAGTCCGCTGCATAAACAGCTGTTCGGCTACATTTTTATTGAACAAACGGGTTGCAGTGGTAACCTTTCCTGAGTGATTTGTGTGTGGCTCTTTATTTGCAACGTCACATATTTGCTTCATGTAGTTGGCTAGTTGATGCTTACCAACCTTTTGAGCTGAAAATCGTATCTTGCCATCTTTAGAAGCTAAGGGACGCCTGTAGAATGGTCCTTCCTTGGGTGCTAAACTCAAATATTTTTTCCAAATCGAGTAAGCGCATGAATCATTATTTGGCACTGCGTATTGTTTAAGCTCTTTAAAGGCTCCTTATCGATGACGAATACCACTTTGATTTGTTTTATTATTCTTTCCTGTAAATTTTACGTAATCTCCAGCTGCATCACGACAAATGGAGTACTGCTCCACCATGAGGTCGGAATATTCATCTTTTCCTCTCTCTCATCACAGTTTATGAAAAACACGGCATAGGCGAAAAAATTAATCATCTTAAAGTGAACAAAGCGAGAAACACGACGGAAGGGATTACTATGCGTGAAAATAGTTCGCGCAGACCAATCAATCCACGTGCCTCCATGCTTCAGAAACGCAAATGTTTTACAATCTCGTAAAACCAACACGCTTACTTTTTTTCTGTGCGTCAATCCAGTTGAAGACATACAGTTTTGAAATCTATATGTCGAATTACTGATACTTCGTATGAAGCAAATGTGTCGGTTTTTTAGTTTTTAGCTTTTTTTCGACCAAGTTTTTTTCAGATTAGCTTGGCTAACCATTATGGCTTATCAATATGAAACAGTTTTCTCAGAAGTTTTTCGTGCACTCGAGGGTGAACAATTAAGTAAAAGTGATGAAAATAGGCCTATTCGAAGTGTAATTTAAATGTTTCATTTGATACTATCCTCATCTTTGCAGCTGCCTTAGAACCGGAAGAGTACAGATACAGAAAGTTGTTGTCAGTGTCAGTGTCCACACGCTTTTAGTAAGCTCTACTTGAGATGGTGTTTGGTCGTGCAAATTTCTCCGGTTGGCTCCTGCTTTCGAGTAAGTGGCTGTATAAGACTCTTTTTTTTTTCTTCTTCTTCTCCGGGGAACATGGTTTGGTAGAGGACACATGGACCACCTGACTATTTTTACTTCGTGTTTTTTGGACCACTTTACCCTCTTTTTCTGTAGATTGAAAAAGTTGCTTTTCATTTTGTATTGACAGTGTTAGAAAGTTTTCATCTGCCTCCACAACCGACCACCCGGTATGGTTTCTGGTTTTTCGCAGCTGCCCCTGGTGGCCACATTTCTGCGTTCATGCTAATATAATATATATTGGTGAACTCTTCATGACATGGCGGACGCTGTGGTCGTACCACGTAGATATGTCACACGGCAGTTCACAAACCATTGCAAGGAAAGCAAGAAAATCTCATATGCGGTTCAAACTAAAAAGTGTAGGATTTCTCAAGCGAAAAAACATAAAAGAAAAGCAACACAGCGACATAACCGTGGCCGAGGTAATGAGGATGATGGGAGTACTTTACTTAAAACCCCATCTTGTACTCTATTTCATGCTCTTCAAGTGTCAACACCGCGCTTGAACAGTGATGCTGTTCCACCGAATACGTGTATGATGAAGGGTATGGAAGATTTTTCTGATGCTTCGGACTCTGACGTCCTGTATCTATCCAAATTAAGTGATATCTCTGCCAGTAGTGAACAGGTTACGTCAATACATAAAGCTGACGAGCATATCCCTAAACGACTTGAGTCAACACAATGGGGGAAACCCATGAAAAATCTTGAAGAAGCAGTGTTAAACATGCAAAAAGAAATTACACACCTTAGACACGAAGTGGAAATAAATAGGCTTGAACATGAGTTGGAACTTAGTGCCTTAAATCTTACCGTGAGTAACCTCAATAATTCGATCAGTAAATCTGGCGAAACAAATATCACGACACGTAAACATGCTGAGTCAATAGACACTCACAATGATCCCAACACGACTAGTGTAAATGATGAAAATGTTCTTCACAATGATAAAACCATAAAATCAACTGACAAATGTACAGTGAATACAAAAGTTGATGTTTTTGAAATGATTAAAAACACTGTCAATTTAAATATGAACTCTGTGTTGAAGGCCATTGGTGACCTCACGCAAAATCAGACATTACTGCAGCATAGAATCGAGGAAATGTTTATCAACCAGGTCTCGATGTTGGCGGACTTTTGCAAAAACCTTGCGAATGCAAAACAGGTCATACCAAACAAAGTGGTTGTAGATGAAAATTTATATCCTTCAAATCGAATCGAGAAGGGAAAGAAAAGGATTCAAATCAGTACGTTTTTGCAGTCCACCACTGGGGGAGATGTTGAGCTGCTATCAACGCATCTGGACAGGTCCACTGAATATGTGAGAACACAAGAAACTACACAGTCATCCAAAGGGGAAAGTGTGGGAAATCTTGACACAATACAGGATTGCAACAGAACAAGCAATGGTGTTTATGGAAATGATACTGTTATAAAAAATCGTGAGTTACATCCCAAAAATGGGAAAATTATAATTTTGGGTGACTCGCAGGTAAGGCACGTCAGACTGAATCACTCAAAGCATGACCTTGTATCAGAAACTTGGTGTTTCCCGGGTGCAAAGATTAAAGATCTAAATCGACCAGCCATTGATATTCTAAATCCTCAAACCCATCAGGGGTGGTTTTGTTTGCGGGGACAAATAATATTAAACATAGCTCACCTAGAGATATTGGCAATGAACTGGATGAGCTTATTGGTCAGCTACGGAGTGTGAGGCCAAATCTGAGGATCGTTGTTGTTGGGTTGTTTCCGGGAGGTAACAGACGTGAGACATTAATGGATACTGGTTTGCACCATTACTTAGTGCGATGCAACGGTAATATGCAAGCTGTGTGCAAAAACAGAAATTGTGGGTTTCTTTCACTATGGGACATCATAAGTGCAAATCGTCATCTGATGGCTCCCGATGGTGTACACTTATCAAGTCACGGTAAATCGGCCCTAGTGTGGGCAATTGCTAGCTACTGGATAAGATATAAAACCTCTGATGGCTTCTTTGCATATCTGGGAAACTAGATTCGTATAACAGACAAAATGCCTGTCTTGTAAGACTGGCAGAAATGACCAGTTTTGAACATAAAACCAATGCCATGCAAGACAGGACTCTCAACAACGCTTTGTTGGATTTTAATCGGACTCGTTGCATTCTTATCAATGCTCGAAGTGCTAAGGGCAAGCTACCAGAACTCCGACTTTTGGTGGGTTCTTTAGATTATGATATAATTTTTGTTGTCGAGACCTGGTTTGACGGCTCTGTAACCGACGCAATCCTTGTACGTGGTCTTCCTTTCCGTGTGTTTAGGAGGGACCGTTTGGGTGGTTTTGGTGGTATTGCAATCTTCCTGAGGGACGAGGTTTTGTTCTCAGCTCCGGTTTTGGCGGACGATTGTGAAGCATTGAGCATTGTCCTACCTCAGTATAGCTTGAAATTAATTTTGGGTTATTTACCCAATGGCAGGGATCTTGATCATATAACTAAAATGTGTACATTTTTTAGGGACCAAGTCGATCGTTTATTATCAAATGTAATTGTTGGTGACTTTAATATGTCACATATCAATTGGAAATATCCGAAGTCCACTGACACAAACCAGCAAATATTTCTTGACTGTGCCCTAGATCTTGGGCTGTCTCAAATGGTAACAAAACCTACCCGAGGAAACAATACTTTGGATATCATTCTGACCGATAATGATCGTTTGGTTTTTGATACTGAGGTAATGCCACATTTTAGTAACAGTGACCATGAATCAGTGATTTTTTCACTGCAAGGCACATTTCAAAACAAAACGAATGGGGAAATCGGTTTTTATACCAAAATAAATTATGGCCGTCTTAGTATGTACCTTAACAACATTAACTGGCATGAATATTTAAATCAAGATACTGATATTGAGGAAAAATGGTCTCTGTTCCACGCTGCTCTTCGTGATTTGACATTAAAATCGACTGAATATGTTACAAAATCAATACATAAAAATATTATTCCAAGGGAAGTAAGAAAAGGACTTATACTAAAACGAAAGCTTTGGCGAGTACTTAAAGATACTCCAAACGAAGAAAATAAGACTTTATATAGAAATTGCACTGAAAACCTAAAATAAAATTAGTAAATCTTATATGATAATTCTCGAACACAAAGTCATAAAAGATGGATCTATAGCAACCCTTTTTAAGTTCGTCAAAAGTAATACAAAAATGTATTGCAAAATGCCACCTCTCCAATTTAATGGGAAATTACTTCTCGGCAACTTGGAGAAAGCAAATGCTTTAAACAGTACTTTTTGTGAAGTTTTTGTAACTGGAGATGGTCAAGATGTAGATGTAGCGACGGTAAATGATGGTCCACTGAACAAAATTCATCCTCTAAATATTACTAAATTGGCAGTTAAAAACAAATTGCAGAAATTAAAAAATAGTAAGGCCATTTGTCCCGATGGTTTTTCCGCTTTTTTCTATAAAACGCTTGCCAATGAACTTTGTGAACCTCTTTTTCTTATTCTTAAAACATCACTTAGTGTTGGGATTTTACCCAGTTGCTGGAAAATTGCATGGATCACTCCAATCTATAAAAAGGGCAATGCGGCTAGCCCATCAAACTACAGACCAATTTCCTTAACATGTATTCCCTGCAGAATACTTGAGAGCTTTGTTCGTGATGAGATCCTTTTATACCTACAGAAATACAATCTTTTGCCTAAGGACCAATTCGGTTTCCTTCCACGTAGATCATCTACTCTTCAGCTACTTAAGTGTCTCAACGATTGGACTCAGGCTGCGGAAAGCGGAATTTCAACTGACGTCATTTATATTGACTTTGCCAAAGCATTTGACTCGGTTGCCCATGTTAAACTACTTCATAAGCTTAAGTTATTTGGCATTGGGGGTATCGCGTTCGACTGGATTGCAAATTTTCTTAAGGATAGGAAACAGGCTGTATCTGTGGGTGAATGTAAATCGTATTATGCCAGTGTCACCAGCGGAGTCCCTCAGGGGTCTGTATTAGGTCCCTTATTATTTGTAATTTTTATTTCTGATTTGGATACTCCCCTCGGGACCATAGCTTCACCAAAATTTGCTGATGACTTAAAACTATACAATCTAGGCATGGATTGTTGTGATAATAATTCTCTCCAGACTGCCCTGAATGAGGTGGAGGACTGGTCTGCTAGGTGGCAGTTACCGATAAATGCAGACAAATGTCAGGTTCTTAATATTGGAATTAAAGCACGGGACATGTCCTACCGTCTTAATGGTGTTATTCTTGAATTTAAAGATGAAATAAAGGACCTCGGTGTAAATCTAAAATCTAATCTTAAATTTGCAAATCACTGCTCTATTGTTGCCTCACGTGCAAAACGGATTGGGTCTCTGATCAGACGTTGTTTTTTGTCTGGTGATACTGTTTCGTTGGTTAGAGCCTTTAAGGTCTATGTTCGCCCTATTGTTGAATATGCCTCCCAGGTATGGTCACCTCACCTGGTAAAGGACATCAAAGCTATTGAGTCGGTCCAGAGGTCGTTCACGAAGCTAATATCAGGGATGTATAATATGCCGTATATGGAACGTTTAACACGACTTGGGTTAGCTTCTTTGGAGTTGCGTCGCCTTAGGGCTGACTTATGCCTCACATTCTCTATTCTTCGTGGGTTTGTTGATGTCGACCCCTGTATTTTCTTTTCGGTCAGAGGAAATTCGTACACTAGAGGACACCAACTTAAATTAATAGTCAAATCCATAGCTAAAGACTACACTAAGTTTTTCTTCTGCAATCGTGTCGTCGCACCATGGAACGCATTGCCTTCGCCTTTGGTCATGGCAAATGATGTACAGGCATTCAAGCTGGGTCTCGACAAAATTAATCTGTCGGGCTTTTTGAAATGTTTTTGATTTTTAACTTTGATGTTACCATTGATGTGTTACTGTTTATTGCTATCTTACCTTTGTCTTTGTTCTTTTTTCTTTCTTTAAAGTAGGGACTGGTATTAGTGGATAAGAGTTATTCCTTCCAGCATCCCATTACTGTTTTTTATGCGGTAATAAATTGGTATTATTATTATTATATTATTATATACAAACAAGAAAACACGCAAACACGCAACTCGTACGTTTTAATGAGATGCATGCAATGAATTTCAATTTTGGGGGTTGGGGAATACGTCGATTCGTTAATGCTTGAGCATCAACAAGAGAAAATACGACACGAGTGTAGTTTCCAAGCAGAGTTTACATTGACAGGGGAACTAACAGACTTACCAACTGGATTCACTTGTACTGTGTCTGGTGCTGGTACTTGTGCTAGTACTGAACTGGTATCGGTGCCTGTAAATAAATAAGTTCAAGTAACGTTTAATCGTAAAAGGTAAAATAAAGAAAGAAGAAAAAAGAGCAGTTTTGTGGTCTTATCCCCCAGTTTCGACGATTTCAGTACCAAACAACAATGCATGTTACAAGGTATCTAACTTACCTTTATCCCAGAACTGGAGGACTTAGATCGGCAACGTTTCTGTGTTGTTGGGCGTATATTTGCAGAGTTGTGACATGTTATATGATTTTTACCAGCCATTAAAGTTGTTGAGCTTGTGACAAGGGCTCAGAACGCACACAATTAAAGAACGAATCGTGCTGATGTTCTTTTGCTCAGAAAACTTGACAATAATAATGTGTGTCTAACAATATTTACGTACAGCATTGTTATTCCTTGTTTGGTGAAGGTGTATTCGTTGCAGAGTTTTCGTTGCGTGAACGTTAATGGGTTTCTTCGGGATCAAGCAACAATGCTTCGAAAATGAAAAATGTGTAATGGTTGTTATCTGAAGGGGCTATTCGTAGTTGAGTTTTCGTTACTTGAACGATGATGTGGCGCTTTCGAATCAAGTTACAATCCACAAACACGAGCCGAGGACCCTAGGTGGATAACTGGGTTATTTGTCGTTGAGTAGCCTATTGTTTGTGCGATGACGGATGCTTTCGAAATCTTGGAACAGTGATGCAATACGACAATAAACGAATAACTATATAAAACGGAGAGCCTAATGAGTCCTATTATTGATAAATAAACGTCCATTCAATGTGTAATAATTTTGGTTTAGGTTTAAGTCATATTTAACAAATAAACTAAAAATAATGAAAAACATGACAGATGGCCGCGTCAGCATGGCTAGCATTAAGCTTCCTTGGTAATCTGCAATTGAGGTACTACTGGCATGAATGCCCTTTGGTTGGGAAGCAACCTTCATCGGGTGGGTGATAGCTACCAACCAACAATAGTTACCAGACTGACGGTGAACCATTCCTTGCTTACACATATTTACAATTTACTACTATAAATTGGGAATAATTCTAATTGAGCTGGCCGAACTTACCTTGTGAACCGGGAAGGTTGGTGGACATTGGCGGATGAATTCAAATTCGGTTCACCCCCTTATCGTTGAGAGCACCGGATACAAAACCAAGCGGTTCGAGCCATTACAATTGATGACGCACACTAACTACAGGCAATTTGTAGGTTACATATTGTTACAATAATTAGTCACACAACATCATTTAGCAAACAATGGGAATTACCTTTGAAGTTACAATGAGTTGTTAAAATATGAGGTCATCTTGGACTTGAATTCTTAAGTGACGTCGTCAGTGGGAATTCATTGGGGTGGCGTGGTTTCAACACTGGTAGTCCGAAATAAATCTCACAACACAACGTTAAGTGGTTTCGAAATTTAGCCTGTTCATCCATATGAGCATGTTTGATTCAAAGGACCTAAAGCTCCAAGAATTTTATTTAACGAAAAAATTGTCTTAGCAGGTGCTATTACCCAGGTAATCAAAACTGAGCACAAGGTGTTGAATCTCTATTCAAAACCATAGAGATTTATATTACTAATTATACCATGGGGTAAAACCTTATAGCTGCACGAGTTTTTGACAGGGCTTTCCTGTAGGTTCAGGAACAGTGTTGCTAGATTGGAGATTTTACCCCCAGATCTAGAGGTATTGATTGCCGTTGGGGGTGAAAACGGGGGTGAAAAATAATTTGGGAGCAATTCTAGGTTGGCGGATTTAATTGGGTTCACTTCTGTGTTACTCTTTTATCATTCATTTAGTCGCTACCAAGGTAATGAATTCTTGAATGACGTAACCAATGGCACTTGAGTAAAGCTTTCTATACAGAAGCGGTTTATAGTTTAGACTAGCTGAAGCCCGTGCTATGCACGGGTGTTGTTTGATGCCCCGTTTAAAACATTGGGACGATTTAGTTTCTCATGTGTTTGTTGAGAAAAGCATGTATCCCGTCTGTCTTATTGTGCCCACTGGCTAGGAAACGCTGATTTTCGTTAGCTTCGCTCACTCAATCAGCAACTGAATCAGCAATTGATACTTACTACGAAACATATGAACCTTTCCAACGGAAATAAATGTAATATTCCTTTGTACACCGGAAATATATGAATACGCCTATGTACAGCAAAGTATAAATCGTTAGCCCGCCAGCTTTGTCAATTTTGTTCAATATTTAACCGAAGTTTCACTAATCCTTTAATTTTAATCATCTACATGGACAGAACCTTTAGCGAGTGGTTTAATATCAAGTTGTATATACGTGAAGCATTGTTTTAACCGTTAAAAGTTACGTTTTTAGTTTGCGCACACTAGCTACCAAATGCTGATGACCTCTGACCCAGACTCCATTCACTTTCATATAAATATTTCTACCGTAAAAAATAGACAGTCCTTTGTACGGCAAAGTCGAAACCTTTAGCCCGCTGGCTTTGTCGTATTGAAAAGTCCCTATCTGGCGGTATTGACGTCGACTGTGTTGCCATCCAGTGAGAGGTAGTGTAAACCGCGCTGAGCGCTGCCGTCCAGAAGTAGTGTGCATATTTGTAAAAACATTGTTGTTGACAATCAACGCAGAATCAACGCAGCATTGATACTGTTATTATTAGACGGGTATCCGTCTGGGTCGGGCGGCCGTTTTACAACACTGCAACTCGTTTTTATTAATGTAGATTCTGACGAACTACCAAAAGAATTTGGGGATAAACTTTAATTTTAAATTGCTTTTTCTGAATATCTTACTGAATGTAACCTACGTCTTAGAACGTCTTAGTAAAGGTATGTCACAAGTTCCAACAATACAACTTATTGGTTTTTTTTTTTATTAAAACTGTATGTTTTGTGACTTTAGCACTGTTGCAAAGATAAATTAGTTGTTGTTGTCATGGTGAATGTTTTTACCTGATTTAACACGACTTGACCCGATTTGCGATTTTTATGTAATTTCACAAATCAGAAGGTTAAAAAAAACACCAAGTTTCAGTTTCGCCTTAGAACCAATGTGCACGCAACTACGGAGCTACGAAGATATTTATTTTTATTTTTATTTATTTTATGGGAAATGTATTTTTTTAACTACGGAAATTGAAAAACAAAATGTTTTAGGGGGTTTTCTGGGGTTTTCTGCTATGATCTATGATGGGGCAAATGCTTGCAGGGATCTAGCAACACTGTTTAGGCACAGCCTCCATCTTTTGTAATCAACTTATAATGGAGGAGCTCTTCATTATAGGAAGGCTAGCACGAAAATGCAATATGTAAGTTTGAAGGATGTTTCGGTTTCAAACCCTATGGTGCCTAGACGATTACTCATTCTTCTTATTCTTATGACGTATTAATTAAAGTTGTATGAATTAATGCGCTTACCTGTTAATTGACGGACTTGTACTGCGGCTGCAGTACAAGTCCGTCAATTAACAGGTAAGCGCATTAATTGCACCTAAAAAACACATTACTGTTAGCACATCATCGTATCGGATGGGTGATACACATCACTTATTAATACTGTCTTGACCAAGCTTACATATGTACACATTTTTTGGCTCCAAGAGATAACACGCGCAATTGAATGAAATAACCTTTGAGTTGAATGCTTAAAAAAAACAGCATTTAAGTAATGAAAGAAGAATCACAATGTGGACAACATTGCCGCATATACTTCCATAAAATGTTTGCTGTAAGACATGTAACAACGGCCATGATCACAAGAACGGATGGATAAAAATAAACAATCTTGAATTGTTGAAACAGACCATTATTCAACAGCGAATAAATTTGCTAATTTGGGCCTTAGAGCTCATTTGAACCTTAGGGCTCATTTGGGCCTTAGAGCTCATTTGGGCCTTAGAGCTCATTTGGGCCTTAGGGCTCATTTGGGCCTTAGAGCTTCGTCGACCGGGTGCAGTTAACGCTCGCTAAAACCCTTTGAATTTGCTCATCGTCATAGGGCAGATATACACGTTTGGGTTTGTAAACCCCTAAACAACAACAACTCTGATCATCGCTAACTGAATTTTTCTAGTGCTTCACCAGATATGTTAATCGTTTTGGGTTTGTGGACCTACACCCCCTGAAAGAAATTCAAATCTCTGCGTGCAGTCTTTGCTTTTTGCTATCAGCCAGGAAGATATCTTCACTAACTTGTTGCAGTGTTTACATTATCTTTTGTTGATATGTTTCTTATTTGAAGGTTAATATTTTATGGTGTTGCTTGTTGTTGTTATTTTTGGTTGCTTGTTTTTTCGATGGGGCTGGTTACCATTTAGTTAATGCTGCTGTTAAAGCTCCTTATAAACCTAAACCTAAACCAACTCTGCTCGTGAGGGAAATCAGGCAGTCCATTTTGTAATACAGCATAAACCTTTTTATGTGGTGTCAACTTTCTTCAACACAGAAGCTAAACGAGACACAAGAAATACAATAAATGAGAACTACATTTTGAGATATTAAAAAACTCTAGCAATATCATACACGGCGATAGCCGTATATGTTTATGATTGAAATTCTCACTCCAGCAAAACTTTAAAAAATAATATCTCCGTTCCTGTTAAATATTTTTCGACCAACCTTGGCAGGATAGATTATTTATACCAATGATTACGCAATTCTCTGCAAGAGTAAAAGTGGTTGTTGTTTTCTTGTTCTTGTTCTTGTGTGACACCGTTTCAGAAAAAAACTGCTGTACCTACCTAAAATCAGAAACATGATCTAAGCCAGACATTTTCTTGGCCTTCAACCTCAAAGTGACCACTTTTTCAATTGGTCGAGCCATTCCAGAATTACGGGACCCTTTACGATTAGTTGTATTGTTTTACATTAATTTAACTATTGTAATTAAGAAACAATGCCAATCAGCAAACGCCTCGTCCATTCTTCGTGCAGGTGTTATGTCTTTACTAAATAGTTGATTGCGGATGAGTAAAATTAAAGCATCAATGTGAAAATGGATACGGTTTTACTTTCTTCAAAACTATGCCTTCGTTTGAGTGCTGTTACGAAACAAGTACTTTAGGCAGTGTATCAACGGATGGTAATCATTAGAAGGTTGACACACTGGACTAACTTAATTTGAGGATCAGACTGAGTCAAGAGTTATCTTTCCGCCATTTTGGTCCAGGTTTTTTTGATATTGATTCGCTCACCTGCTAACTGCTACGGCGTACACGGTTGATGATAAGTTAGTGACTAAGTGATCCCTAAATAAGTAGGCTAATAATTGGGCCGGCAAAGTAACCGCCCGCCGCCCCCCCCCCCGTACATAAGTAGGCCGAAAGTGCTTTACATCAGGAATGGTTGGGGTTGATGTTTGGAATGCCAGAAAAGGCTTTATTTATTTACTATTCCTAAGTTGGTCGTTAAGGGCAGCTAACAATACGAGACACATCAAGTGTGTATTGTTACAAGAATTTGAACGTTAGACACATCGGGTTTAAAATATCAGTTGTAGTACAGACATTATCAAAAGCCAAGGACTAGAATGTATGGTTTTGGCAGGGAAAGGGAGGACGGAGGAGCTGCAGCCAAGTGTCGCCAGGAGACAGTGCTGCAGGCGAAGGAGTGCCGGAACCGCACCGACGCACCGGGACCAATGACCAAAGGACGGGAGTCTCTCTTGCCAGCTCCGACCGATGTGCCGATGCGAAGCTCCAGAACCAATCATGCTGCATTCGACTAAACTTGTCGATAGAGTAGCAGCAAAAATTTTTGAAAATTTTTAATAAAAATATTCCACAAGGTTAAGATAATTATGCCTGGTGTTAGCTATGTTGTAAGCAGGGGGTTTCTTTCGGTTGTAAATTTTAGATTTATACGAATTTTATTCAAAAGCTAAATTTGCTTAAACGGCAATTTAAGTTCCAAGAGCTATTAAGGAAGCAAAAAATTGGAATTGAAAATAAGCAAGAAGTACTTTCCACAAAGATGTGGATATTGTCATCTCTCTAGAAAGTACTTGCTGCCTATAATGGTTCAGTCTAAAGAGAACGCTGTATAGACGTATCGAAAAACGTCACGTGAAGCACGTTGTTATGAACTATAATGATTGTACCGAAATTTAGGTAAAAGTTAAAAGCGCTCATTACAAGCCAGTATCACTGCTGGTTTATCAGTGGAAAATACACTACTCCACTTCTTAAGGCAAGCTTCCAATACGCCACATTGTACGACTGGGGGCTACTCCTTCTAAACTATTTTCTGGAAGAAATGTCAGCACACGTTTACCGTTGATGGTTCCTAGTACCAATAATTTATAGTGTTGGAGGGGATAATTTGTGACTGAGACCCATACTGAAACGTCTTAAACACATTCATATTAGTTCAGTCTTAGTTTACAGAGGGCGCCACGTGTTTTATGTGGGAATTTCTACTCAGTTTTTAGCCTAAAATTAAATATAACTAAACTAGCTTATATTTAATTATTATTTAGCTTAGCTTAGTTGTAATTTAGTTTACTTTAGATTTGGGCTGAAGAATGAGCAAAAATTACCAGATAGAACACGTGGCGCCCTCTGAAAACTCAGACAGAACTAAAGGGGACGAATATAACGTGTTCCAATGGGGACTTTTTAGAGTTACAAATTCTCCTCCCAAACCCTATAAATTCTTTCTAGTACGAATGACAAAGTCAAAAAAGCTCAGTTACGTCAATTAAAACGACTGCCAATAAACCATAAATATCTTTCGAACTAAACCAACCTGTGTGCGCTAAAAACTTCAGAACTGGAAATAAACACCGATGGGCTGAATCACGATACAGAAGGATAGAAATTTGTGTTATTCTGTCAAATTGAAAACCGGAGAAGTTTGGCGTAGAAACTGTGGTCAGTTGTACATGCGAGAGTTGAGATCATTGTTAACTTCCTCTTTTTTATGCATGTGGTATGATAACCTTCACTTTCAGCCTCCAGATGGAGCTAGCTCTTAAGGGAATGAAGCTACTCTAAAAAACTGCTACAACTGTCGATCTCGGATCCATTCATATCCGTATTTACTGATCAATGCCGTCGTTCGTATAGTTACAAAAAATCACTGCGAAAACTCGTCGGTTTCGTGGACATCACGTCACGTCGTCATTCTTTGGAGGCTTCAGATTTACCACCAATTCTGTCTGCACACGGTAGAAATGCACACAATCACAGTATTAACACCATCCTCAACATAAAGTGTCCTCTTCGGTGAGCAGATGACTCGAGTTCACAAACTGTCTGTGAATTGGGGTAATACCCCATTGGGATCAATGAGCAAATTCGCCTAAACCTCTTTGTTTAAGTCGACTGAAGAAATAGTTGCAGTGACTCAACTTGTCACTAATCCACAGTTTAGCTATGAAATGACCGATAACAAGCAACCACGTTATTATATTTGGTAATTTCTGCTTGATTTCCCTTGGTTCACTTATTACGTCTTGTTCCCAAATTATACGTATTGTTATTCTTTTGTGTAAGTGCGGATTTTTTTTGTGGGACAGTGTGTTTTATGTTTTACTAGCATCGTACCCGGCTTCGCCCGGGGATTTGTTTGACCCGTGGTTGTTTCCCAGTATTTGCTCGGTGCTGCCTGATCGTTCACTGTAACAGTCGATTTTTGTTTGTGTAACAACACTCCCCCTTTCCGCCAATCCTCTCCCTCCCCTCTCCCCTCCTC
>JAHWFP010034204.1:104963-116505 GCA_023313725.1 Lithobius niger | reverse complement strand
TAAATGGCACTTTCAGAATGGCACAACTATCACGCAAACGGCAGCAGATTTGGTGTGGCGGTTCGAAACCACAGGAACTGTTGAAGATCTAGTGAAAGGTCATGCTGAGTGTAAACGATTGGCACAAATACTTGAAGACGTTGCTAAAATCGATCACATTTTACTTGATGAACCAACAACACCACAAATCCAGTAAACATATGAAACAGAAATATCGCTACCAAAAATTAACAGGCTTATCATAGACACAGATATGAAGGATAAAAAGCATAACAACCAAGACGGGTGCATTCACTAAAAGAAGATGGCCCTAACTGGCGTACACAATTCAGTGAAGTCTTCCTTGGCATTCTTTGGAAATAATCCATTCAAACTGGAAAGGATATTATACAGCTATGAAGTCAAATTCTAAATGAATTTGACTTCATAGCTGTATAATATCCTTTCCAGATTGCTTATTGCTTCCGAACTATTAGTCGGTGTGTTTAACGTGGCTAACAGGATTGGCCTTGGTAGCCTTTCACTGGTTGTATGATATCACTACCTTCAAAGGCTAATCGTTTTTGGAAACTTGGAGAGTTTTTCTACCAGTTTTGGTTTTGGGTGGATATAATAAATCACAATGTAATGGCTGTCCATATGATTACGTAACTCACTAATCTGAGACAGAAGAAACTGATAATAAAATATGAAACTTGAGACACAAGAAATTGATAATAAAATGATAAACTTGGTAAAGAAGAAACAAATAATAACATGTTTCACTTAAGACAAAAGAAACGAATAATAACATGTTAAACTTGAAACAGAAGAAACGAATAATAACATGTTATACTTGAGACAGAAGAAACAAATAATAAATTGTTATACTTGAGACAGAAGAAACGAACGAATAATAACGTTAAACTTGCAACAGAAGAAACTAATAACATGTTATACTTGGGACAGGAAAAACGAATAATAACATATTATACTTGAGACAGAAGAAACGAATAATAACGTTAAACTTCCGACAGAAGAAACTAATAACGTGTTGTACTTGAAACAGAAGAAACGAATAATGAAATGTTAAACATGGTCTTTTGGCCCTAGGCAAGGATCTCCAATCCAACTTTAAGTGGTTTTGTGGCTTTCACTAGCCCTCCCACAGCAACACACCTCTTGGCCGAAAGGAGGACTTCAAGTCCAAGTGGTTCAATATTAGCAAGACAAAAAAAAATTCACAACATTTTTCGAACAATCAATACTAAATATTCCCAGCAAATACTTCTTATACTTAATATTTCTGATGACAGCAATACTCTTTCTAACTTAATCATTGGTTGCTATTGGACAATATAATATGCAACATTTAATGATAGTCTTAAGTGTCGTTCATGATATTTACACTGATATAATTTGTTGTTGGTGTAAACAAGTTGAAACATGAAGTAAGGTTACGGCTTCACTTCGGATTTTTCGTCCTTAAAATTGGCCATAGGGCCACCTTGTAAATATTCCCCACTCCCATTTTTTTTGTTTTTGGGGGGTGTGGGTGACCATAGAAAGCATGGAACGTGAACGTCACCCAGCATAAGATATGCACCTTACACAGCATGAAACAGCTAAAAGTGAACACTCACTTAACTCTTTCTTCTAACACTCCCATTTTTTAAATTTTTTTCTGTGTGGACCCCTTTGGAGAGCCCTGCTCCTGAACCCTTCCAAGTATAGTACATCTGTATGAATTCACATTTATGTAAGTCAACTACAGTATCCCTGTTAGCTTTTTTCCTCCTATTTTCCACTGGTATCTCTCAAGATTAGGAAAATAAGAAGTGTGATGGGACAGTAGGTTATAGTGATGTGCAACATTTTCTGGAATTAAAACAATAGCATGTAAGGTTTAAAATATCATGCGCATCTAAGTTAAACATGTGTGAATTAGTGGTAGCCGAGATTCAAGCTTCCAAGATTCATGCTTCCTGAACTACTATAAAGAGCACAAGCACTAGGAAAAAGGACATCACTATGTTGAAATCGTCATCTTAAAAACGTTGTCTATACTATTCTGAACTTGTTCCTGCACGAGTTGGCTAATCAACAAACAGGTGACAGTACACACACACACATGCCCACACATATACACAACCTTTACAGCTATTCATCTGTGTGAACCACGAGTAGGATACTGGAAGCGCAAGTAACACCAAAACTAATGTTGAAATCTAAGAAGAAAACTCCCTAAAAGAGCAGTTACTCAATTTCCTTTTAAAATTAGTAGGTCAGCCCTCGTGTGAAGTTAGCTCATGGATTTGCAATTGATTACATTGGTTTGAAGATTTTAAACTCGAGGAAAATCAATCTCTCAAAGCCGTAGGTCAGACAATGCCTCCCTAAATTATTAGGATTATTGTTTTATCTGCCGCTCTAAAAGGAGAACATTTGTGTTCAATAACACGCAGCTGCCAAGAGGATGATCAGTTGGAGAGTTTCACTACATTGGACTGAAGATTCATATACAAGATACCTTACTACGGACTTTCGCATTATCTCTGATTTTTTTTAAGACGAATTGAGCCTTCACAATTTAATCATGTACGGTTAAATATAGTACAGTCAAAATTATAGAAACAAGTTATTTAAATATATGTACATAAAAGTAGCCAAATATATTGATATTCGTTCTGTAATAGTTATCAATTTATTTATGATCATTCATGAAATGTTGTTTTTTTCCTTTTCTAATAGAATAAAAGTCAAGACCATAAGCTTGTATCTCCAAGAACACGAGCCCACACAATTTCTAAGTATGCCTAACAGACATACAGAAAAAAGTCTGTTCTTCCGGTATTTTTCTCCAATTTTTAACGCCACTAATTCTTGAGGAGTAGAAGGGAAAACATATATTTATGCGTCGTGTTTCTTGCCCGAATCTTGCTCTTGCTCTATAGGATCTCGTAATATAGATAAGAAAAACTTTGAAAGTTCCTTTTTTTGGTACCACAATCCTGTCATTACACCATTGCTGAGCAACGGCTTGAAACTAATGCTTGCTACATTAAGTCTTGTATCATTCATAAGTTATTTTTTTCTTTTTGGGATAGAACGTTTTTCATTTTGCGAGAAATAATTTTAAAAATATGCATACAGATTAGATCTGGAAGAGTACAGGAACAAACACAAAAACGCGCAAATAAGCAACTGTTTTCAATGTTGGCGTAAGTGGAATGCGTCAATGCCTTAACACTTGAGCATGAACAAGTGAAAATACGACACGAATGAAGTTGCCATGTAGAGTTGCCATTGACAAGGAAACTAACAGACTTACCATCGCTTGGTACTGCGTTAGTACCAGTGACGTCCACTCCTGTAAATACATAAGTTCAAGTTTCCATTAATCGTAAAAGGATAAATAAACAATAAGATTTTAGAATGCACAAAAAAATTCCTTTAAGGGTTACACACAAACAGCATTAGGAAAGAGAAGGAAAAAATGGCAGTTTGTTATCTTATCCCCCAGTTTCGACGATCACAGTACCAAACGACAATGCTTCTAACAATGCAAATAACTTACTACCATTATCCCAGGCTTGGAAGACTTAGATCGGATTAGGCCTGAAGTTCGTGATGCGGTACGACAATAAAGAGATAACTACAGAACGGAGAGCCAAATGGGCTCTATTACTGATAAAAAAACGTCTATTCAATGTGTACTAATTTTGGTTTAGGTTTAATTTAGACTGAAAGCTCCGCATTTAATAAATAGACTAAAAATGATGAAAAACATGACAGACGGTCGCGACAGCATGGCTTGCGTTAAGCTTCCTTGATAATCTTAAGCTGAGAAACGACTGGCATGAATGCCTATTGGTTGGGAGGCAACCTTCATCGGGTAGGGTGAGAGCTATCCACCAACAATAGTTACCAGACTGACGAGGAAACAGGGAAAAACTGGGGTAAAAGTCCATTCTTTGCTTACACATATTTAAGTTTTAGTACTGTAACTTCATTTGCTTCATGATCATTTTTAACGGAACATATCAGCACGAAAGAAATTCTAATGCCGATTTTTCCCTTCTGCAAACATACAAATGTTGCATTGCATACTGGGTAAAACGTTCAAGAATGCCCGCAGTTTATCTATACTGTTATGACATGATTTTACCAGTCAAACTAGCGAAAACTACAGCAGAAATAAAATTGTATGAATTATGGTCACGTGCAGTCACAATGACAATGAATAAACCAGCCAACTCTTAAGCGACTGGGTGATAGGTTATTACCCGATATCCTCTTACTTAGCTCAACAATGGCTCCGCGCCTGCTGGCCTCGACATTATTGATCTCAGTACTCGGAAAGCGTGTCAAAATCTATACTTCAGGTGATGCTATGATTTTAATACAAGGTAAATGCATAAATTCATATGAGTACCCGGGAACCCTCCATGAATGCTAAATCTGCAAGACGGGTCATGTGAAGTAAAGACGCTTATCGCACTCTGCGGTATGTAACAAGCTGAACATTAGATTAACAAAAACGTTCATTGCCAGCAGGGTCGAATTGGGATGGGTCGGGTATCCCCTAGAATGTATGCTCGCACGGGTCAAAGAAAGGTGGGAGGAAGGGGTACCGTCGCAGCCCGGAACCGGAAAGTAGTGTGTTTTTTTAAGAAATTGGCATGAATTTGACACATTTTCCTGCAACTTAATAGTTACAATTCTCACACGAATTCATTTTAAATTGTTCCCAACAAAACTTGTATGAAAGTGCCTCTTGGACAGTTGGGGGGGGGGGGGGGGAACCGCAGAAGCTGTTGGCTTGAATTTTTAACATTTCAACAATTTATTTACATTTCAAAAGTTGGTTGCAAATTACTTAGCTGCAACTTAGCGATGCAATGTTCACACGTAGGCTATACATTTAAACAAAACAAATTTTTCGAAAACAAGGGCTTCCTGCAGTGGCGGGGGGGGGGGGGGGGTAGAGGCCCGGGAAGCTGGCGTATTTTTTAGGAAATCAGAGTGCATTTGAACGTTTTCCTACGACTTAGAAATTATGTTTTCATACGCATTCATTTCACATTTTTCCAAAGTTTTTTTTTGTTAGACAAAGGTCACCTGCAGGGGGGCCGCCCCGGATTCCCAGACGGCCCAATCCGACACTAATTGCCGTGATAGAAGTTCTTATTCTTATCTATGTACGAGATGTAATGATGTGAATGATCATTTGTTTTACAACAAAACTGACGTTCGACTTCCCCTCACATTTTAATAAACGTTTAACCACTAAAGGTGGTAGTCTAAGGCAAAAGGGTAAGGGAACCATTAATACCAAGCCCCCCCCCCCCCAAAAAAAAAATAGATAACGCGTAGAAAGAAACAAAGAGGACAAAAAAGTGCGTTGACTGGCCGTCGCGGGTTTCTACAGCAGGCTAAAATATGTGAAATTGTGGCAATGGCAGAAAAATGAGCGATAAGAAAAAAACTACAAATCCACAATTCTGATATCATTCGAACGTAAAGTCGGTATAGATTTACCGGTTTAAGCCCTGATCAGAAAAAAATTTGAAGCGACGTGGAATGTATCATGACTGTAGTTCCCAAATCGCTCCAAAACAGGCTGAAGTGCTCTTGATCAATATTTACGTCTGTTCCGCACCGTTTCCACTTCATGATCGTCAGATTTCATCTGGTCTGTTAACCTTTACATCCTGTAACAGTGAGGGACGGCTTTGCAGGGAGTGAGAGTTCTCGGGAAAGAGAAAGTGGAGCCGCCTTTTCTCCTAAATTTGAGGACCTTTTAAAATTAATATTTTTCTGAACAACATACTCACTGGAAGCCCTGTGTATGAATTGTGACCATTTTTGCGCCTTACTTTGCACTACATGTAGCCCGTACTACAGAATGCGCCTCCTAGAGTGAAGGCCTTCCGGGATCCCCAGACTTTGGCGAGCCAATCCGTCACTCGTAGCAGTAGGAGCAGGTTTCCGTACTTAGACTGTATCCAGGGTGTTCCAAATGTCCCAGATAGGCTGAATAACTTTTGAATGGATGAGAATTGAAACTTGCACCCTTGGGGACATCGGTTGGGTTGAGGGTTCTTTCTTTTGGCATACAAGACATCGTAGTACCCCCCCCCCATAAGAGCCCCAGGGGGCGCAACTCACTAATTTCAAATGGAAAGATGGGTCAAGTAGCACGTCATATTAAAGCCCTTAACGAGCTGAGAAACATGGCGCTAAGAAAACGTCGCTATGTTGCTCCAATCAAAAATAGCGCCCCATCAAAGTCCGAAATAGCACTTTGCACTGGAAGTATTTACGCCACTAGTAAACGATTCAGTGATGTTCACAACGTGACGGAATGTTCCAGATGGATGAACTTTGAAAGACACACGTAAAAGAAATGTGGCAATATTAAGGTCCAGCATTTTTTGTTGGGGGGGGGAGTACGGAAGGGGCAGGGCAAATAAAATCTTGGTTGGGACTAAACTCAAAAATTTCAGATGGGATGAGGAATCGCCCTACCCCAAATTAAGGGGCTTCAACCTTGTTTTATTGTACATGTACCTTTCGGTTTATCTCCCTGGAACAGACTCGGAGGAATTTGTGCTACGTTAGTACTTTAAAAGGGCGCCATTTTTTTATTGGAGCAAGGTAGCGACGTTTTCTTTGCACCATTTTTCTCAGTTCGTTAAGAGCTTTAATATGACGTGTCACTCGATCCCCTTTCCCATTTGAAATTCTTTAGTGTAGCCATAGTCAAGATTTTATTTGGCCTGCCTCCTGTCCTCCCAAAACGTTGCTACTTTTCTTTTACGTGTGTCTTTCAATTTGTCCATCTGGAACATTCCGACACATTGTGGACATCACTGAATCGTTTTCTAGTGGCGTAAATGCTTTCAATGCAAAGTGCTACCTAGAACTTTGAAGTTTGCCATTTTTGATTGGAGTAACATAGCGACGTTTTCTTTGCACCATTTTTTCAGCTCGTTAAGGGCTTCAATATGACGTGCTACTCGACCCCCCTTCCCATTTGAAATTACTGAGTTGTGCCCCCTAGGGCCCCAATGGGGGGTGGGGGGGTCTGCAGTGTCTCTTACGCCAAAAGATAGCCCTCATAATAGCCAAATAATAACCCTCAACCCAACCGTTGCAAGTTTCAACTCTAACCCTTTCAAAGTTATTCAGCCTTTTTGGACCACCCTGTTTGGCAACATGCTAAGCGGACAGCCTCGACAGCACATTTACTTTAACTCAGCACTTTTAGCCTTCTGATTCATGCAAGTTGGTTGTCCATTCCAGCCACTCAATTCTTAAGGTGGGGTGAATAGTGATCGTAAATAAAGTAAGGCACAGGTTGACATTTGCGTATGTTGAGTAATTTTTAACGACTATGACTGACTGTGTTACTCGAAAGGAACGTTTAATAGTTTTAAGGCCTCGGTGCAGGACATGCTTTGAAGGTGCAAATTGATCAGCAGTGGGAAAATAAACAACTTTTGATCTCTGAAAAAACGGTTGCGAAACTGTGCACAGTAATAAAATGCAAAGTAATTCACAACGTTTCAGTCTTAACTAGACCATTATCAAGTGAAGCAGTAACTTTAAAATTGTAAAACATAGCAGCAACTTCAAATTTTCTACATTAACACCAAAACATTTGGAAATACGGAGTCTTTTATTATTTTACAGCACATGGCTACTATTTTTATTATTGAGTTATAAGTGTATTTGTTTCTGTTTTATGTAATTTTTCTGATCTCAACATGTGCGTGCTCAAAGTTGCGCCTAGAAACAACAGGAGATAAAATCGTCCAACACCTATGAAAGCTTTAGGACCACGTGACTGCATAACGACAAATGGATAGACGTGTAAATGTTGCCATACAGGCGTGACAGACTCTACCAGTAGAACACTGCATTTAACTGTTTTTATGTTTTAAATAACGAACATTTAAGAGAAAAGCATTTGAAAAACATTTAACGTTTGTTTGGTGTCATTATGATATCACACGTAAAGGGAAACGAAAGAAAAACAGTTGAAACTTTATCTGTTTGAAAATTAGATAAAATCAAATGCTTGAAAATTAAGACCTTTTTCATACCAGAATTGGATTGTGAATCCCCAAAAAATTATTTAATATTCACGATAAAAGAAACATAAATTATAAAACGTTTTACTTAAAATTGTATTACCTTCTTTTTTTTACGAACTTAGCTATATATTACTAATTCATGTCGTTGTTATCCAAAATAATGTTTAGCATACTCACTTAATTCAGGTTTCAGGCGAAAACTGGTTGCAAAGTGATGATCGCAAATGGTGACCAGCAACACACCAAGAAGAATTTTCGGCAAATACGTCATGCTTTTCCTTCTGTAAAGAAAATAAAACGCCTAAATTAAAACCATAGAACCATTAGAATGAAAGAAAACTATGGTTTTATTTTCATCATCAGGGTTCATACGAGGCTTCGATAGGGTGAAAGGTTCTTGGGGTTTAAAAAAAACTTATTCAACACGTCCAGAGTTGTATAAAACATTAGAAAAAGGTAGAAAACGGTCACGAAAATGCGACAAGTACCACTGTTTGCTATTTTCTATGGTATTTTGAATTATATTTTTCATCCGTTGCTTGTAAGGAAGAGATGCTTTGCTGAATTAGGAATAAATGCGGAATTGTCAAAGAAGCTGTACACTAAAGATAGAATTTTGTAATTCTGAGAATTTTTTTTTTTTTCTGCATAGCGAGGACTATGCTCGACCTATGTTGAAAACTCAAAAAAAAAAAAGACCGATCACGTAAACATCTTAAAATCAAAATCGAAACCATAAATCGAAACTGCGTTGGAGAACAGTTTTGCGGAAAGAAAAGAAAAATTCTCACACTGACTGCCACTCGTGAGTTTACTAAATCTGCAATTTGTGCATATTACCATTCTATACTCCTTTCCAGAAAAATTGAATCTGAAAAGGAGTTTCGTCCTAATCTAAAACGCACAAATTATCGATTTCATAGAAGCACTCGGTGTATTGTGACTGAATGAGCACAATAACCAGTGTGTGAGTAAAATTATGAATTACACGTTGAAGTGCTGTCACTGATGGAACCATATTTCAACGAAGCGTAACAATATTCTAGATTTTATCAATCCGGTAATTTTTACCCCTAAAAGTTATACGTGTATGCCATCCAAAAACCAAAAGTTAATAGGGGATATTGGTGATCCAACAATGATGTGGAGCCTATGTACCTAAACACTCTTTCTTTTATTATTGGCAAGTTGAGCATCAAATAAACGAATTTAGCTAAAACTTAAAGCTAAGGATTATTTAGTAACTAGTTGTACCCGTGCGCATGCTTCGCACCCCCCCCCCCTCCCCCGCTCCCTCCAGGTGTGGTCTTTGGTTAGTATCAAACTGAAGACCAAACATGTGAATGGCTCCCACATATGGCCTCTCCCCCACAATTACTTTAACCCCCAATCCCAACACTCTTGCCCCGTCCCGGATTCGCACACTTGTCCCCCCATACATGCTTGCCCGCCTCCCCCTCCCCGAAAATGACACCCCGTGACATTCTCCTTTTGGTGCAGCCCCGGAAAAGTCGCATGCGTATGTTTGACTGAAGGCTAAAAAAAAGCTCTGAGAAATCCAGTATTCAGTAAGCAAGTAACCGTATGTTTAATTTAATCCTTTGAAACAATTCGCCTCGATATTTTATTTTTATTTTAAAATCTTTTTTAAAAATTTGCTAATTCTGCTCGCAAAAAATAAATTCTCCACTAATTCTGTCGATTTTAAATGGTAGACCTAATGACGTCGGTATGTGATTAATTAATAGACTGCTCTTGTTTCTCTGATTCTTAAACTAGGAAACAGGCTTTGGGTCAATTACTGGTGGACAGGGATGTTTTTATGGGGGGGGGGGTGTCACCCCCAAAGTTTGGCCAGTTGGCAAATCAGTCGGCCAAATTACATCATTTTTGGTCAGTCGGCAAATCAGTTGGAAAAACTACATAAATTTTTGGCTAGATGGAAAGTTACGTCGGTATATTTCTGGTTTTCACCCCTCCAACTTTTATCCTTCCTGACGTCTCTGCTGGCGGAGCAGATGAAATTTTTATTTATGTCTATACTTATGTCTTTGCCATATTTGTTATTCTCACTTAAAATTAGTCTGTGACGCTAATTTGGCTCACACTAAGATTTTCAGATCAGGTTTTTCCAGTTTTAAGAAAATAACTTAAAAACGGCAAGTGCTATTGATTTTTAGGCCATACCACTGGGATGCTCTCACCGAGGCAATCAATTTTTTTTTATATTTGAATGTAAACATTGGTCTAAGATTGGAATAGATAGGTCTAAGCAAACTCGACCATAATTGCAATTTGGTTGCGCGACAGACTCGCCAAAGAGCCCGTAAGTTCAACGCCGTCTTGAACAGGTCGTAAAATCGGTGGTCTGCTGACACGCGAGGCCGTTGCCGACGTGATCTCTTGTGATCTCTGGTGTAATCTAGTTAGGCAATGGCGAGGCTCGTTCAAAACCAACGCTACTCAGCAACATGTAACGAACAAATCGTCGTTCGTAAAAAGCACTTCTGAGGAAGATGACAGGTGATTTCCCCGAAAATTCAAGTGAACTTTTGTTAGCGCAAGTCTGTTGGTGGTGTGTTATTTTTATTCCTACGATGTCTGAAATAAGCCACTGTAATCACTGTCATTTACCTAAATGCTTGTTGCATTTTTCGGTTGCATGGGGACGTCGACCAGGGCTTACTTTTTTACCCAATACACCTAAAAAGTGTATATTGTAAAATTACTAAGGCTGGGCTGATACCACTTTTTACCGATCCGATCCGATACCAGTCAAATCTCTCGAGATCTGCGATACCAAGTCCTGATACTGATTTTCGATACCCAGTCACAGTTACCAATACCAAGTTCGATACCAATTTTTTTTTCCTTTTTATAATGATGGGTTGTAATTTGCATGCTTAAATTTCAATATTTATTATGTTTATATTTATTACAGTTATACCGCGTTGTAGCGATACTCTTTTAGCAACAACATGTTATATTTTTTTAATTTTTAGGTTTTTCAGGCTAGTGCTCTCAAAAGTGACTGTTTTAAGATAATATAAATAATGTTTCATTTTTGTAGACCCACAAACTATTGTTCTAGAAGGGTTTTACTGTACTTGTTTAAACAGTTGTAGTGGTCAACGTAATTTTTTTTACCACCGATTGGTACATCATTGGAATTCTTTACCAGATACTGTAGTTTCTGCAGCCTCTGTTATGTTGTTTACGAACGCATTGGACCACCACATATCCGACGATCAAAAATATTACTTTGATCCTAAACTCATTTTTAGCATGATTAAGCAAATCGTAAATTTTGCAGGACGTAGGCTACTTTTTATGATTATTTTTGTCAAATCGTGTTCGCATGTCGGGTGTACTATTGTATTCCATTTTCAATTTCTCGAGGGTTTTTGCTGTTCAAAAGTGCTCATTTTTGGTACGATAAAGAATATCCTCAATTTTGCAGG
>JAHWFP010034204.1:78737-101659 GCA_023313725.1 Lithobius niger | reverse complement strand
GCACCGAAAATTTTAATAAAGCTGTTTTCTGTTCTTCGTGGGTGCCTCACTGAGTCGGACAGTGGACCTTTCTTAGTGGATCGTATGACACTTTTGTGACCTTAGAAATTTTCATTTGGCATAATCGAGGACAATAGAATTGATAAAATTAAGTTTTACAGATTTACTTCTCATGTTTGGATTGAGGGATTAGATGTTTTACTTTTGACTTTAAGCTCACGTTGATTTTGGGTGCAGGTTTTGTAAGGATATTGACGAAATAAGGATAAATAAACCAGATGACAGGTTAACCTATTCTTTTTTTTCAGTGCATTTTGTTAATTTTTTATTGATATTTGCAAGAGCATAATTTAAAGGCCTATGTGTTTTTAACAGTAAGGGATGGCAACTGGTTTGCATTCCATTTGCATGCGTATGTTCGGATATTTTATTGCTTTATCTATTTACGTTTTTATAATATTTGCATTGTATGCTTTAAATGTCTGATTCGATATGTTTTGATGTACTATGTTCGTTTTCTTGTCGTTATTTCTCTAGTTTTTCCTCCCCATTCATTATGCCATTTACTTTTATTTTGTTTTTAGGGAGTGTTACTCTTTATTTTCTTGTTGTCGTTACGTGATTACTGACCTGTTTACATTACATGATTACTTATCTGCTCATATTTCATGATTACTTTTCTGTTTACTTAGCTCTTTTGAAATACTCACCTCCCCATTTACCCTTCAGTTGTTGATCGTACTCTGCGCACTGTGCAGTTTACATTGCTTACCTAAGTTTCTTTATCTTCCTGTTGCATGTGTTGCGTTGACTTACCTGGTCTGTGTCCTGTTTGTTTATTTGTTTGGTTTGTTCGGTTTGTTTGTTTTATATTCCAATAAATAATTTTTTTTTCTCTTATTAGATGCATAAATGCGAGAGAAATGACAAGAAAAACTAAAGGAACGCTAGAAATCTTATGAGAATTTGGATTAGAGCTTTTGTGTTCAGTATTTAGTCGAACTTTTAAAAAAACTATTTGAATGGGAGGGGTATAACGGGCTGGCCAGAACACTACCGAAGCCATCGTTACTAAATAGCGCATTCTAAAGATGATGGTTGGTGTTGACATCTACTTGTGCTATTGAATGGAATGCAGCTAGAGAATGAACTGGGTGTGACGTAACACCCCAACACTTGCCCAATAGACATACTCGAGAGCGTTACTCATTGTGGTGTAATTAAAGACGAATAATTTATAGGCTTTCATGGGACTCGTTTATTAATTTCGTCGGCATTGGGCTGCATTTTTATGTTGTTGTATCAGGGTAATCTAGTGGGGAAACACCTCATTGCGTGGGAGATGGAAGCACTGGTGTAGAAGCTATTGCAGCTCCACTCCATTCTTAGGAATAGGAAACTCTACACTGTGGACCAAATCACGGACTTGTAACTATGGATGGAAATTCTGCAGATCATTCACATTTCATTATTCATTGTCCATTAGATTTGGCAGTGAACCCCTAGATATCTGAACGGCAGTTTCAAACCAAAGGCTACGTAATATCCACTTTTTGTAGTATTTTTTTTAATAATGTCACAATGAAACTGTCAATGAATGGTTATAAAAATAATAATGTAAGAAGAAGAATTTAAATGTTACATATGAGAGCCAACGCTGCGTCGTGTGAAAAGATAGTCGGATGACGATTTGCTCCCTTTAAATGTAACTCCACCGTGTCCCACCCTATCCCCCCAGCAGGCTCATCCTCCAACATACGTCAGAATAAAAATAATCAGTTCTGACGGCCAGTAGGTTTGAATCAAAGAAAAAAAGGAATAAAGAAGCAGTTTCTGTTTTAGTATCATATGGTTTGTAAACAATAAATGATTTATGTATGTGCTTTGCTTTCAATTTTGAGTTTGCACACTTTTTAGTTTTACGGTCTTCCTTTTACATGGTCCTTTTACATAAATCGATCAAGAGCAAACAAAAGTCACCTTTAGGGGTAAAGTTACTGTCTAACGGATTCTGATTAACATGGCAATGCTTGTAAGGAAAAAGGGAGACATTTTTGTCGCTTAAACAGCATGTAAATTCGAACATAACCTTACACAATCGAATGGTCCAACTCAGACTGTACTGAGGCTCTATGTAGATTTTACTTTGTCTTTGATTACGAAGCTTGTGTAAAAAAAATAATTAGGCCCTATACATCATGCACTGAAGTAACGTTTGGAGCTAACTAAAGTAAAACCGTGTAGCTCGTATGCGTTAGTGTTTAACACCAGGTCTAAACTGAACTGATTAGGACAAGAGTAGCAGGGTAGTTGATAGTGGATTGGCTTGTAAAAGCTTGGTAAAAGCCGTAAAATAAACCGGGCCAGGCTTTTCTTTTCCATTTACTTAATTTTCTTGTATTTTGTAAGAGTTTGAGGGCATCTTTAACCATAATATGAAAGAGAGAATGGACATACGTTTTCGATTTTGCCAATACATGGCACGAATGGTTTGATATTGAAAGTTTCTGGCTTGGGAAGGGGGGGGGGGCTGGTTTTACAAAACTAAACTTTATCAGATTTAAACCTTCCCAACTTCTTACAAGCTCACTAGAATGATACAATGATACGTATCTTACAAGGCTCACTAGAATGATACAATGATACGTATCTTACAAGGCTTACTAGAATGATACACTCCTTACTGATATTTACTGGAGTGGATTCTTATGTACTCTACATCATAAGGAAGTTTGGCTTCGATGACATAACGTTGTGTATTGTAAAGTTCAATGTAAAGTTCAAGTCAAAATAGAGGTTATGGTGTCGACATGTTGCAACTTAGAACTCGTGTAGACCTTGAAACATTAAGAAGTCAATTACGTGGTACTGACTGCAGGTGCGAATGTGAGCCCACTCTAATTCCTGCTGAATAATTTTTTTTTTCAAGTTTCGATCACCCTTTGAAGCCATTTCATTAAAGAGAAAGGACGAAAACGTTCGTTGTAGACTGTGCGACTGTTTTGCACTCTTTGAAACCAATTTTCGGTATTGATTCAATTTCACCGTAACAAGGAAAGCACCAAATGTCTAAAGGACGAGTCACTCAGCTTCAGCTTCCCATGCAAGGAACTTCGCAGAACGTTTTAAAAAGAATGTTGTAAAGATGAAACAATGGCGAAATCCCACGTCCGTTCCAAGAAGGTCTATCAATGATTATATTATCAGGTGTGAAACCGCTCACGCAAATGAAGCCCGCTGTTGGCACTGCCGCATGATAGCAAACCCAGGAAAACAAAGTAAAAAAAACATAAGAGATAGTTCAAAGTGCTAGCACCACATGTACTGAAGTAAGCTGCAGAGATAGCTCTTTAAGTGGATAATTTATTTCAATAATGTTATTCTAGCTACGAAAATCGACCTTTTCTTTAAGTTGTTGCACTGTTGGGTTTACATCATTTACACGTCTTTACTGTCGGTTTGATAAATTTGCGATTATTATTACCGGCTGTAACTAAAAGAAATTATGCCCCGGTGATTTACATCGTGTTGGGGCGGATTTACGCAACGACTCACCCTTGTATTCTCGCAGCTAGAATTTAATCGCAATGGCAAAGTTGTCGTTACCATGGTAACAACGCTACCTGGATTATCTAAATCCGACGTCGTTTGAGTAAATGTTTTATGTCGAATAATCCGTGACAGTAAGATAAAGAATTCCTCCTGACGAAATTTTCTCAGTCGCTTCTGAACTCGTATTATTCAACGTTTTCGTTGCGATGCGAAATGGCTAAAACCGCCGCCATGTTGGAATTTCAGATGATTTCTAGCTTCTAGCTGCGAAAATGCAAAGGCGAGTTGTTGCGTAAATGCGCCCTTAGGGTGCATTTATTCCCCCATCTCGCTTTGCAGTCTTTCAGATGGAATTAATCTCACATTTCAACATTGCGGCACTGTTGGCTCCATCGGCTCGCAGCAACGGAAACATTTCATATTGAGAATTCAAAAGTAACTGGGAAAATAGTTTTGTCAGGAGGGAATTCTTTCTCTTATTTTGATGGAATATGACTAAACGTATTCGCTCAAGGGAGTCGTAGAACCACGTAGAACGACATAGAACCTTGGCAACGACACGTTCACCTTCACATCTAAACCGATGTAAGAAATAACGGGAATCCACACGAAACTGTCAAATCGGGGGGAAAAAAAGGGAAATAGCAACAACAAATTTTTGGTTCCAGTTGGAAAGTTTAGCCGTCATATCTTGACCCCACCTAATATTTCTTTGGTATGTTCCAGAAGGCAAAAACGTTGCGTAAACGCACCTTCATATAACCCTGATTGTGTGTACTGATGTTTAATGGCTGCCATTTTGTCTAAGATTAACGAAATCCATTGTCGGACGTTGAAATCTTGTAAGAGCTTTTGGGTTTCCAATGTTATTTCCTTTCCCAACCCTCGTTCAAGCAAAGTTTTCGGACAGTTAGCGTTCACGGTAAAAACGTCATGGGAAAGAAAGTGTGGAAAAGATTGCTGGAGGTAAAAAGAAGAAAAAAGTAGCAGTAAAAGAACCTATGGAAAAAAATACGTGTAAAATATATTTTTTCGTTTTTGTTGCTGCTCTTTTTTAGTTGTTGTTGTTTGTTAAACGTTCAGTTGAATTGGCTAGAATTTCACCAGGCAGGCTACAATGTTTATTACAGAAAACAATTTCGGCAGCATTGTTTTGTTGGATACGCTGTTTTTTTGTGTTGTTCGTATTACAGGTTAGATTAGGTTAGTGGCCTCTGATCGAATTACTCCACGAAAATTTGTCTACGACATTTTTCCCTTGTCTCATTTGCCCTTTGGTTTTTTGTGACCACAGATTTTTCCAGGCTTTATTCCTCCTCGACTCTACCCTAAATTGCTAGTTTGTAAACTTCCAATCCTCCAAGCACCACCACCAATCTCCGCCTCCTCCTCCCCACACTTGAATGTAAGGAAAAAGGTACAAAGAAGGAAAATCCATGGGAACAAACTACATAAACAAAACTGGGAGACCTCAGCCCTCTCCCTCTTCGCAAAATTCTGGACCATCCCCTGACTTTCTCTGGTCTTCCATGTATGGTGATACTTCTGTTAATCTATTTTAGACCAGATTTTATCAGTTGAACATAAAACTACGTCAATAAATGCAACCATAACTTTTTTGTGCAGCGAATATGTACGCTGTTACACTGCACCCATCTCTTCATCGGCCGGGATCCAAGAATCTAATTTTGGAGATTTTAGAAGCACAGTGACTGCGCCTTTAGCGAGGACAGCTATTTATTATCATTTTAAGGAGTTGTAAACATTAAAAAACCAAAAAGGTCCCTCAGACCGAAGAATGAAAAGTATCGAAGAGAATGGTGAAAAGTATTCCAGGCTGGAAGCCATCCTGCACTTTTAAAATGTATCAAAATACCATAATTAATTAATACCTGCTACCTCCTGTAAAGAGTAATAGTAGCTAAAGTTGATATCTTCGTTGAAGACTTTTTCGGGCTATCTTATTATTGACAACAGGAATTCCTTTACACCAATCATTTATCTCCTGAACAAATATTGATTACCCTACAGTTAGTCCTGATGTGTATTACGCATCCCTGCATGCGGAAATTGCCATCGAAATCTACCAACTCTTTTTTTTAACCCTCTATGCCTTTTTTTCCACCTTGGTAGCTAATTAGTGTGGTCCAGTAGTGAATTACTGTAATAGATTTCTGTGCTGCGGCATGATTGGAGAGGATACCCGGACTCCAAACATCAAAAACCTCGGGGAAAAACTCAATTTTTCTGAAGCTCCACACTTCAGGTTCCCCCCCCCCTTCCCGCCAAAGTCCTCAACTTTGAGCGTGATGTTCGATATGAAGTTACCAACCGAATCGGCCAATCATAGTCTCCCTTAACAGCCACTCACTCGAACTTTATTCCTGTGAAAACAGAACATTAAATTTCCTTCTAGTTCTGCAGATACATCTATTTGAAAACGTCATCAAAAGGGGCGTAGCGCTCACACTTCCGGCCGCCGTAGCTTCAAAACCAACAATGGACAAATGTAATTACTTCTTTTTATTTTATTGCAGGCATAAAGCCTAAATACACTAGCTTAGTAGTGTTTTAGGAGGGGCTTCCTTTAAGGTACTTAACCTCACATATATCTTGGATACAGATTTAGCACGATATTTTTTATTCTGTTTGAATGATCACAAATGCCATGAAAAATGTCCGACTTTTCTCTACCGCCATTCTCTGCTGAGACAAAACTTAACGTATAATTTTTATATAGCCCTTTTACTAAGCTGGTTTATTTAACCTTTTGAGTTTAATCTTTTGCCCCCGGATCACTACCTCTGCTCAGCCTTCCTTCAGCAACGATTTAAACGAACGTGAATGTTATTTGTTTGATCGTTTGATCGTGACTACCAACAATCCGCATGCAAACAAACGATTTGTTCCATCTATTAAAATTGCCAAAGTCAAACTGTGCATTATACTTCGTCCCCCTTCCTTCAATAATTGCAGTGCATAACACTGTAGTTTAATATTTTGTACACCAAAATTCCCAGAGTAACCCAAAAGCCAATTTTCCTTTGTCAGTTAGTTCCAAACTCGTTATTGGCATATGTGTACATAGTCCCTGTTCCTTCAAACGGCTCCCAAGCAAAAGCCTTTGTTCAACCGACTTCTCTTCCCACTTTCATTGTTCTCCAGGCCCTCAGCCAATCAGACCCCCGTAGCTCTCCTACCCGTCCCCGCTTTTGCAACCAAAATCCGACGCTCTAGGATAAAAGGCCCCAGTTGCCCACCCTCCATAGCACAGCTCACAGATCTAAAACAAGTGGTGGTCACGGCCGGTCAGGAGTGAAGATACCTCGTTCTGAAGGTTACCATGCCCGGCAAAGGTAATGGTCAATATGTCGTACTAGTTTAAATTGAAAGTTTGACTTTAGGACCCCAATTCTAAATTTATAGTATAATTTTAACTTACCTCTTGTTTTGGAATTTTACAGTTAAGCATGCCAAACGGCATTTACGTCTCTGCTTACTGTAATGTTCGAGTGGTTCTCTTCCTAAAAACCAGGTTTTTTTCTTGTTTACTTTAAACCACGATTTAACTTAAACAGTAGTCAGTGGTCCTTGAGGATTGGTCCGGGTGCGCTTTCGGTAAAAAGATATCTGTCTGGGTTAATTGTATAATTTAGCAGATGCGATTATAAATTAACGGATTCTTCTGGAATTCACCATACTTTTTCTAGTCAAAAAATGTATTAATGTAAAAATCCAGTTGTTGCCTTTTGTTCGAATTTGTTGTAAATTCGTTTGCTTTCACGGAAAGCCAGTTACTTTAATTTAAAAGCCTAATTTGTAAACTAGTATCCAAAATGCAAAGTGCCTTTTTCATTTGCTGTTCTTTTATTAAAACAAAAAATTTTTAAATTACAGGTACGGTTTCTAGTGCGGATTAATTGCTAGATTTTAAATAATATGTAGCCCATTTTTATTCTAAACCCCCTTAGCTTTTAAACTGACCCACTGGTGGTGGCAGCTTTAAAGACCAGGTAGAAATACCGGTTAGCCTAATTTAATTTAGTTAGGAAATATATCTTCACTCCCTCCGGGATTGAGACCCTACAGAGCTGTTTTAAACCAAAAAGTCGACCAAGTCATTTCGACATACAAGAAAGTCAGTCATGAGTGCGGAGACGTTACAAGCACATAGCCCGTCGTAGCGTCCACCGCTACATTACCCAGCGTTTGGAGATCTTCAGAAACTTTAAAAGACAAATCCCTTTCCAAGTTACATGTGGATTTGCCTTGAAAGGCTGCATCCAAGGTTATTTCTAACACGCTGTTAAATGTGCTGGAGGATTTTCTATTAAAGGGTCAGATTACGTTCAACGTGTCTTTGTTTTCATCTGTTTTATATTTAGTGGGCCTGATTTTTTTAATTTCGTTTTAAGGACAAACTGTTTGTCGGGTTTCAATTCTGTTTCAATGATCACCATGGCGTGGCCAACCGCTTACACATCTCCACTGGGGGACCAGCGACCCATTACCCAAGTAGCTAGAGATGCAAAATTTATTTAAGAAGAAATTTTGTTTAACAGTGGAGGGAAGGAAGGGCCTACGTTGTTAAATAAAATATCTTCTTAAAGGGATATTCCTCCCAGCGCCATTTTTCTCGATCCTCCACATCATGTACGGCCCCAAAGGTCTATTTACTTACCGTTAGTGTTTCCCTTGCTAAAAAACCGTTTTAAAATGTGGCGTCTAGGAGATTTTCTGTTGAATATTGTTAACTGTATTTAAGAACGATCCGTCACTAAATGATGCATTGCGCGCGTACAATAAATATGACGTTTCATCTCTGTGTGTACATCTACTAACTTTCTAATAATTACCATGAGATCTAAAATCTAATAGACTAATGCGATAAAAATTAAAATGAATTATTCCAATAGATCGCCGAAGCAAAATTATAAGACACTAGCCTAGAAAATTATAAATTGTGATTTTAAAATACGAGAATCATTTCGGTTTGTGACGACACAATCGTTGACTTGATTCCTGTCTCGTGTACTATTCCGAAAACCAACCGAGACTGCAGCTATGCGAGGAACGCAGCTACCACTCCAGCCGACCTTGGCACTGTAATTGCTCGGATGACGATCTGCGCGTAGCTGTAATTTGGCACGCGGAATGTTATAAGGCAGGCTGGGTGTCCCTTTAAATAAATTTAAATGACTTTAATAGTGAGTCGCCATTGCGCTTAGCAACCAAGGATAGACATTATTTTACCTTTAAAAATAGCAGGCAAAAGTTATCAAATAGATGGGCATTTTGGAGGCCCTGTATTTCCCCCGTCCACACTCTATGCTTACGTATTTAAACGGCCCCTGGACGATAAAACAAGAAGCACTCTTTACTTACTTTGTTAGCCGGAGTGTTGTTACTGCACTAGAAGTGACTGTCGCTCTGCTGTGTACGCTAGACCGTATATCTATGCGATAGACTCTTTTTATATTCCGTGCAACTTCTTTCACTCTGATACTTCTTTTGTGGAAACAGCAGATGCATGCCGTGACGCAAATATTCATTGAAGTAAGCATAGTGATAGTCAACTCTTGTTCTGAACTACTTTAACAACTAGGCTGTATTCTTTTCACAAGAATGGCTTCTAACCATATTGTCTATCACTACGCTTATCATTGTAATCGGTGAAACTGAACGATGACAATTTTGTGACATGCACTCGTGCCTTCCGATGCAAGAAATTTACATCGTCGGCTTTCAGCCGTGTTTTTATTTGAATATATTTACGCGGAAAAAGGCTGGAGTTGGGAAGACATTGTCGTGGAAGCTACAACGGATGCGTGTTTAATTCAATATATTGATTTATTAGCACGAGAAGCCGGTCCATTGTTGGAAAGATGATTAATTTCTTGTAACGTATGTGTACTGCAGAAAAAAAATATGTAACGACTGGTTAAACGACACAGAATAACAGCCATTCAGCCTAGGTTGATGGGCCCCATGCACAAAAACAAATAAAACAGCTCTAACCTAAATTTTCAACCAATAAACTTCTGGCGTTTAATCGTATTTAGCGAAACGACGTAGTTTTTTTAAAAACGGTATTTTGCCGGTCCCCCAGTCAGGATCGGCTGAAAATTGTTTCTTTTGCCTAGGAAAATAACCATAACCTGTGAATTTTTGCATTCGTTCCTCGGAATGACTTGTTTCACTGAAGGATTTTTCGGTTCCTTGTAGCCGCCAGCTGCACAGCCGAACTGTGCATGCGAATGTGCAATTCATTTTTTTAAAAGCGCTTTCCTGCAAAAGACAGGTAATCGTCTCGATTTCGTCAGGCAGTGACTCAAGAGAGGAGGTAGGCCGGTTTGGTTATATATGTTTTCCTATAGGCAAAAGAAAATATTTTTAGCCGGCCCTAAAATATGCTAAAATTTTGCAGCGATATATCCCATATCACCACGCTTAAGTTTGGCGATACGGGATATCACAACACTAAAGTGTGTGTGGTAATGTGAAAGCCATATACAGTAAAGTATGGTGATACGACATCGCCAATACTTTTATAAGGTGGAATTCCTTTATAAAACCATGTGAGAATTAACTTAATTTTTTTAATGTTAAACTACGTTCCTTCTTCCTGGTTCGAAAATCAAATTAAAACTCGGACTTTTTTAACCTTGCTGAAAAGCAGACATCACCACCGTTCAAAGAAGCCAAAGTATATCCATTTAAGTTTATTGCCAACAATCATTCTATTTACAATCATCGAATACTCTCGTTATGTTACTTATTACGTGCTACAAAACAATATAATTATGGTGTGAAAGCAATATCAATAAATCACCAGATAGTGACACGAGACAAAAAAGCGCTATACAGAGCAAAAAGGAAACAAAAACACACAAAACAACATAAAAGGCCACAAAAAAGAGAAAAAAAAATAAGAGATTACAGATGTATTCGTCCAAGGACGAGGTGGCGGGAATGGTATTCAGAATGGAGGCGGCATTCCCCCGCTGAACAGCAATGCTGATCTGTTGCATTAAGAATGCAGTGGCCGGTTTCTCCCCACTAAAGGAAGCAATCCTGCGGTCAATGGCATGCAGCAAAGAAAGGCCGTCGGGGCCTATAGAGCCCAAAGACTCAATGGCGATGGGCAGAAGCTGTACTGGTTACCTAGATATGCGTATTTTGCCTTTTTTCTTTATTCTGCAGCAGAAGCGGCACTCTCAGGTGCAAGGCACTGGTGTTCAAATAGGAAGGAGCAAAGCAGTCTGTGCACGTAAAATCCCAGACCAGCTGACGCCCCCCTCCCCCCTTCCATGGGATTAAAGAAATACCGTCGGGACGTTTTCCATTCTCACGGTTAAGGCCAATGGGTTCAAGCTGCGCAGGTATTCCGGAAGATACCAGGGCACGTTTCATGGGATCGTTAACCGCCGAGTGACGGGACCATCGACCAGCACTCTTCTTGCAGCTAAGGCCATGAGTCCCAGAAGAGTCAACATGGGCACCACTGGGGCAAACATGGGGCTCGCAAATCAAGCACCCAAGGCGTAACGCAATGGCAATGCGGAAAGCTCCATTATCCAAGTGGGTACCAATCAGTGGTGATGGGAGAGCATTAATCCAGCAACCCGGATTCCTTAGTGAAAACCCCCAAGAGACGGGCCTTGTCGGTTAGGTTAGCAGCCCGCTCGTGAATACCCTGGACCATTCCATTTAAGTTAGTTAGTTAATGTTAAATGCGTAAATTAAAACATCTTAGACCATAATCACGATTGTGAGGGATAAGGGTTATCTTGCGTAATATATGCATAGAACTTTTCTTGTAGAAAATTTTAGGGCGAACATTTTCTATAAACGTTTTCTGTCATCGATATGACCTACGGTTATAGGCCGTTAAAAGCAAAAAATACTTTTTTTTGGGGGGGGGCTTACTGATGCGACATTAACCGCGTCTTTTTGCTGCATGTTGGGGGAGGTGATCGAATACTTTTTTATCGGTTTACATTGGTTTAAGCTTTGCCTTTGCCACTAGATTCAATTAAATCTAGACACACGCTAGTGTGTCGCCGCCAAGTAACAGTAGAACGTCCGATTGTAGACAACCGATTGTTAAAAAGTGATTATTGATGAAAAAAAGGTGGCCGTACTAGCAGACTGTGTCTTTTAACTGAAATCAATTTATACCTGATTTCAGCATACTGGTGTAAATTCCACATGCAGTCTAAATCTTAGCAAATCGTTTGAATCAGGTGTCTTGGGTCCAGTAACGAAGAAAACGTCAACACGAAAATGTGGGAACGTGTCCTTCATGGAGAAAAAGTGCCCTCAATAACGTTGATTTGTGTTACTGGTGACCGCAGGCTCCCAGTTACTAGTCCGCAGGCTCCCATGTTAATTCTCATAGGATATAACGACACGTCTACAGCTGATTAGGGAAAGTTGCAAGATCTAAATTTCGACAGACAGGTAAATCGTCATATGGGGAAGTGCCTTTTTCTGAAATGGGGGTTGCAGCTAGAAGCACGTGGCCCTGAAATGGCTCGTAAGTGCAAAATTATTGTTGTAACCATTGTTTGTATTATCATCCAATAGTAGATCTAGACACACGCTAGTGTGTCGCCGCCAAGTAACAGTAGATCATCCTATTGTAGACTTCCGATTGTTAAAAAATTGATTGTTAATGATAAAAAGGTGGCTCACTAGCATACATATGTCTCTGTTAACTGTAAGCAACTGAAAGCATACTTTGGCATCTTGAGGATAAATCCCAATGCGACGGAAATGTTTCAAATTGTGGAAAATGTAAGGTAAAGGATCAGAGATTTAAAAAAGCTAACATTTAAAGGATGAGTGTCCAGTAATCATAGAGAAAAAGATGCGTCAATAACGTTGTCTTTACGTTACTGTCTTGCTAGCTAGCTAATAAGATGTTTCCCATGTTAAATCCCATAGACTTTTTGCTCATGGCTAGCGCAAAATTGAGACGTCCTACGTAGCTGAACTTTTGCACACGGATGCATGGTGATCTGAGCATGGTCCTTTTGTTGGTCTGGGGGTTGTAGGGGTCAGGACAAATGCGTGGGAAGGTTTTGAAATTCGTCACCAAGGAATTTTAATTTCGTTTCTTTTCCAAGTTGCAGCCAAAGATTGCAAGCAACGATGGCTTGTACAATCAACACTGGTGCTTAGATGATTGTAAAAGTCTGGACGAACTAAAAGCTGAACTGTAACGAAACGAAGAACAAAATAAGGAAACATTAACGTTGCCATGGACTGCGTAAGAATAAAGGGATGGATGTTCGATGATGGTTACGTAGCAATGCGAGCATCCATGACCAAGGTGGTTTTTGCTCATAACCAAAAAATAAAATGCTTCGCGTTCTGCTGTTTTAGTAACGGGGGTTTCTGCATGACTAAATGTGAACGAAGAAAGCAAATGAAAAAAAATCTCAATTTTGCTGATGTAATGGTTAATTATTTACAGATATGAAATGTCTCCAAAAAGAGAGGTAGAGCGAAATATAAGAAAGCGCGATGGCTTTTTGTATGTTCACAGTCCTAAGTTACATGTGCCTATCAACTGCAAGCAACTAAATGCGTAGATCATCATGTCGAGAATAAATCCTAATGCTGTCTAAATCTTGAAAAAGTAAGGGGAAGGTACAAGGATAAACAAAACAACAAAAGGGCATGCGCTGATTGAGTGAGCGAAGCAAACGAATTCAGCGATTGTTGCCAGTGTCTGCAAAAATGGGATTGAAGAAACGTAAGCATGTGAAAAATGCTCGTACAATAAACTAAGCCATGTCTATTTGGCTAATCAAACGGCTAATTGGCAATGGTAAAATTGAAAATTATCAACTTGAAAATTTATAGATATCAAATTCCTCCAGAAAAAAAGGTACAGATGAAGATAAGACGGTGTAACCTTTTGTACGTTTACAGTCCTATGAAAGTTGTGATATCCACCCAAAACCAAAACTGGTAGAAAAACCCGCCAAGTTTCCAAAAACGATCGGCCTTTGAATGTAGTGATATCAATCCGTCAGGGAAAGGCCGCCAAGGTTAATCGTATTAGCCAAGTTAATCACACCGAATAATACTTTGTACGTTAAATGAAAACTCGAAGATTGCTACCGCTAGTAGAAATCTTCTTGTTTTCATTTAGCTTTCGAAGTATTAGTCGGTGCGATTAACCTGGCTAATAGGATTAACCTTGGCGACCTTAACCTAGTTGAATGATATCACTACCTTCAAAGGCCAACCCTCTTTGGAAACTTGGTGGTTTCTTTTATACTAGTTTTGCTTTGGGTGGATGACCTATACTACACATGATGCTACGATTTTAATGTAATTTCTACTCGCGGTAGCAATCTTCTAGTTTTCATTTAACTTTCGAACTATTAGTATGTGTGATTAACTTGGCTAATAGGATTAACCCCCTGCAGCCTTTCCCTGGTGGAATGATATCACTACCTTCAAAGGCCGATCGTTTTTGGAAACTTGGCGGGTTTTTCTACCAGTTTTGGTTTGGATGGATTATAATATGGTAAAGTTTTACATGATTTTCGTTTCAGTACCTAATTGTCAGAATTCATTGTTGTTGCAAGTAGGTGGTTCACATGACAGCAGGCCGTCATTTCAGAATGGAATGTTTCACTAAGAAACGGAGTATCTTTTATTGCAAAGGTTTGTTACGATACACGAATCCAAACTAAATTATCTGCCCCATGACGATAAAAGGGACAATTAAGTGTTCGTGAACACCATGGTAACTAAGTGATTGAATGATTAACGTTAACCGAGGTAAGGCCAAGTGAGGAGGATGCGCTGATTGAGTGAACGAAAATCAGCGTCAAACCGTGTCAATTTCGCTGACGTAACGGCTTATTGGGCAATGGCAAAGGTGAAAATTATGAATGAAAAAATTTACATACACAAAATTTTTCCAGACAAAAGAGACACAGATGTCGATTACACCGTCTGATATTTTCCTCATTTCTCAGTCCTCTGAAAGATATGATATCCACCCAAAACCCAAACTTGTACAAGAGAAGCCGCCAATTTTCAAAAACCGGTTGGCCTTTCAAAGTAGTGATTTCATTCAACCAGGGAAAGGCCGCCAAGGTTAATCCTATTAGCCAAGTTAATCGCACCGAATAATAGTTTGGACGTTAAATGAAAACTTGAAGAGAACGGTACACGAACTCCTACTGAATTATCTGCCACACGACGATAAAAGCGTATGCTTGTTATTAATTTATTTGGAAGCATTAGTGAAACGGAAATTTTATTTTATGTAAAATTACTGTTCTCATGTTAAATTCTCATAGGGTAGAAAGACACCTCTACAGCTCATTAGGGAAAGTTGTCAGATCTAAATTTCGGCAGACAGGTAAGCGTGATATCTATAAGTGCATTTTTCTAAAATGGGGGTTGCAGCTAGCAGCACGTGGCCCTCAAGTGGCTCGTACGTGCCAAATTATTGTTGTAATTATTGTCGAAACAGTTGGCTGAAACATTTAATACTGGCAATGCAACTTTTCTAAGCCAAAAGAGTTTGATAGAGATTTTAAAACCAGCAGACTATGGTGGCCGACAAAGACGAAACTGTTTCTTCTCCCAGAAGCGGTATGACGACGTCAGCTTGTTCCAGTTGGCAACAATCAACACTATGACTTGCTCCGATTGTTATTCGTGAACCACATTATTTATGCAATACACCTTTGATAAACATCAGTCGTCACCAATCTGGATACACTAAATACAGCTTTATGCCGTGATTCAAATTAACCTTATGAGTGAGCGAAATGAACCAACATCAGCGTTTGGTAGCCAGTACGCTCAAAATTGGATTGAACAAATTTAAGCCTGTGAAACAAACACAAACAATAAACCACAACCGTGCCACTTTGACTCAGCTAACTGCAAATTGGGCATTGGCAAAGTCGAAATTATGATTAACAACATCAATAGACATAAAATACCACCTGAAAAAAAAAACAGGTAAAGGTGATGATTAGACCGTGAAATTCTCTGTACATTTACAAATCTAAGCAAGTTCTGACCGTGTCAATTTCACTGGCGTAACGGCTAATTGGGCGACGGCAAATGCGAAAAAAATATGAATGAGCAAATTTATAGACATAAAATTCCTCCAGACAGAAAAGGTAGGGGGGACAATTAAACCGTCTGATCCTTCGTTCGTTCACAGTCCTATTAAATCAGTGATTTCCACCCAAAACCAAAACTGGTATAGGAGAAGCCGCCAAGTTTCAAAAAAGGGTCTGCCTTTCAAAGTAGTGATATCATTCAACCAGAGAAAGGCCGTCAAGGTTAATCCTGTTAGCCAAGTTAATCGCACCTAATAATTATACTTTAGGCGTTAAATGAAAACTTGAAGATTGCTACCGCCAGTAGCAATGTTCTAGTCTATATTTAATCTTCGAACTATTAGTAGGTGCGATTAACTTGGCTAACAGGATTAACCTTGGCGGCCTTTCCCTGGTTGAATGATATCACTACTTTGAAAGGCCGACCCTTTTTTTGAAACTTGGTGGTTTCTCTTACAGTTTTGGTTTTGGGTGGATTTATTTTACGGAGCCGTGCCACTAGATTTCAAAGGGTTTTAAAGGGTTTAACGAGCGTTAACCACACCTAGATTTGTTTGTCTTTGAACAGTGTAGCATTTATTCTTTGTTGTGGCTTTTGATTATGGAGGTGTGTGTAACAGCCTGTGTATTGTTCTTTTTCTAGCTTTTGATTGGTTTTTTTTTTTTGGGGGGGGGTTGTTGATTTGATGGATCAGAAGGAGGAGGTTTAAAAACATGAGTTTTACTATTTTTAGATTTTTACCTTAACTTGAATCTATGTTCCTTGCTTAATGACAGTTTATGTGTGCCGAAGCCAGGCCCTCTTGTCCATTGGATTTCTCTCTTTGTGAGGGAAGTTTATTTGCAATGTTTTTTCTGAGGATGATAACGTAACTCGATTATCTTGTTATCTTGTAAAGAACTTGTAACTTGAGTAGTTTGGTGATCAATAAACGTAACCGTGTTACAGTGTGTTGGAACCTCCGGACAATTAAGTATCGGCATGAGTCTATGAAAATGATGAGTTTTCAACTCTATCAGATTCAGTTTGCTCTAGCCTGTGATCAAAAACCCCATACTGTACGGATGCGACACCTGTTGCCAGATCCCTGAAATAAATTTAATTCGTCTCGAAAACCGAAACCGAAATCGAAACTTTGATCGCGCGAGCAACTCTTAATCCGGAAACACAGTTAAGTACGGAGCTGTTTCCTTCCTTGACTGAAGCTCGCCCTTGTATCCGACACTTGAATTAGATGTTTCTACCCAAGGCCCGCTGAGATAGTAGCTGCGCAGCGCTACTGATTAATTGCTAAGCCAAACTACAAAAAAAAAAAATTGTTTCTGTTTATAATTACGACTTTTTTTCTTCTGTGCGAACATGTATCTTCCTTGAGCATATTCTGTAGCCAAATTCAATCTGTGATTGGCGAGAAGTAATTATGTCTTTGAAAATGGGAACAATGTGAACGATTTAAGACCTTCTCGATGGGGGGGGCTCATAAAGTTGTCAGGTGTCGTCAAGAGGGGGGGGGTCAACAGCACACTGATCAACTGGAAGAAAAAGTAATTTTTGGACCTCAAAAATGGCACTTTCAGAATCAAAATTTCTAAAAACACCTCAGCTTCTGGGACCCCCATGATGTGAATGTTGCAAGGTTTTGACGCTATTATTACCGTTTCTGCAAGTCTAGTTTTTACAAAAGATTTTCTAGAAAAGCCTTAGCACCTGGTTTCTTGGCTTCTTCGGTCTTTTAGGTGCTGACTATGTTGCGGATGTGGGCATTCAAACGTGTTCAGTGTTAAGTGTGTTCAACATACTTATTGTATGAATTTCGAAGGAGATGGGTGTAAGGAACATTTTATAGAACATTTTTAAACCAACATGTCTTTTCGTTAAAAACGAGACACGTTTCCTTACAACTAACGGTAATTATCGGTTTGGAGAGCTTCTTACTTATTTTGGCTACAACACTAATCTTGGCTGCAGGAATCATCTGCAGACGGTCTCAATGGATATACGAAAAGCGCACCCTTTTCCCGGGGGGGGGGGGCCCGGGTAGCGTTTTTTTTTTAACGTTCCGAAATCTATTCGTTTAGGGACTTCCCTGGTTGGGGGCGGGATAATTGCTTAATATTTGCATAAATAAAAAATCTGGACAATCCTCTAAACGGAATATCATATAATGGAAAATCACCTAAACGGAATATCGTATTTTTCATTACACGAAGTTCGTGTTAGACGATTTCCGTTATACTGTATACGTTCTTCCAGTTAGACGATTACCGCTTAAGGCCCATGTGATTCCGGCAGATGATAAGGGCGCCGGCCTATGGGCCCATGAAGGGATTGGAAAGGGTAGGGGCAAGTGAAATCTTGTATAAGATTTTATAAAAAAATTTATAAAAAAATTGAAATTAAAAAGTACACATATTTGTATACTCGCCGTGTGAAAAATTTTAAAGTAGTAGTCGCGTGTATGACAGCAGTAATATGCGGGAGGGGGAGGGGGGAGGGGCAAATGCCAACATCAGGTCAAAAATTAAAAAGTGGGGGGGAGGCGGTCCAGAGATACTGCTCGCCAAGAAAATATTTACTATTTACAGGTCGCGTGCTTCCCAGCTTTTTTTTTTCGTTATCTTGTGGCTCAGGTTATTGCTGGCATGGCAATGGTATGATGGTTTGCAGCAGTTCGACTGACGACGTATTTGTTCAATGGGTCACTGTAGGCGCCTACAGACTTTCAAATGGGGGAGGGGGAGCATCCTTCGGAAAGAAGACCAATGATCATTAAAAGTACACAAAGAGCAACATTTTCAGTAATGTGCAGGCACCATTCCCAGTGTAGGCACCATTCCCAATGTATTCCAAAAAAAGGTCTAAAACAACGATTTTCCCAAATTTAAAAATAATAACTTTAAATGGCCAGGCGATATTGAACGAACTGGGGTAAGGAATCAGTATTTTAATCCTTGAACAGCCTTTATCTGTATTTACCGAAAGGGCATCCAAAAGTACGGGCCAGGGGAGGGGGGGGGGGGGCAGTGACCCAAGTGCCCCAATGTGTCCATTTCTTGTCACTTGCGACCTGGTTCAACAAAACATCTACTTCTGCATCTATCTTCTGAATGTGGTCCTTGTTGATTCATTGCTGGCGACGTACTCATAGGTCACATGTCACATAGGTGCCGACACACTTTCAAACTAGGGAGGGGGGAGCGAGAAACATCCATCGAAAAGAAGGGCAAAGATCACTAAAAAAGGTGCAAGCACCATCCCCCCCCCCCATGCATCCTAAAAAATATGTCTAAATAGAGCTATTCTAAAAAAAAAATTAGATGGCTGGGCCATATTGAACTTGTAACCCTTAAGTCATTATTTTAATCCTTGAATAGCCTTTGTCATGGCTTATCTTTATTTACTGAAAGAGCATAAGGGGCGGGGGGAGGGGGGGGATGATCCAAATGCCCCAATGAGCGGGCTTCCCTTCCTTGTCAGTTGCGACCTGGTTCAGCAAAACGGATATTTGGTGTTAGCTTCGAGTTCATCACACGTTTCTTTTTAGAATAAATTCTTGTTAAATATCGATGGTTTGTCTTCAAAATTATAAAAATGAAATCTACGTAAAGTCAGTAATTGTATTGTATGCTCTTTTGTATTACTAAAAAAAAAGTTCACAAGTGTAAACTTCGTACATTGTTTTTTTTTTCTTTCTAAGTATTATTGTTATTATTATGACTTTTTCCCCATTATTTATCTGTTTGTGTATTTGTGTTTCCATGGATCCGTCAAAGCTGTGCTTTGCTAGGTGTGAGCTTGGCTCAAACTCACGCCAAAGCTTTACTTTGCTTAGTCTGAGCCTGGATTTCATTATGTATACCAAAGTGAATCTGATCTCGGCTCAGGCTTCGCCCTGACTTAGCAAAGTACCAGCTCAGACTTTGAGTTGAGCCGTTATTATGAATTTGGCCCTAGGGTAAAACGTTTCGTAATGGACATGCGACAAGACATAAGGTGTATTTGCATATACGTTCGATGCGGTGTGCGGCCGGCCTTACCCCTGCGTCTAGTTCTGGCTTCTGTAGATCTTATGTTTTATCACCTGTTGGTTGGTGTAAACAGGAGTGTTCGTTGAAATTAACACGTATAAGGTCAACTCTCATTTGTTTGTTTTTCTTAATGATTTTTTGCCCTATCTGCTCTGTCATTTAAATGCACTGTCCCATTTTGTTGCTTCTCAAGCTTTAGTGTTCCCTTTTGTTAGCTAATCGCCACTGGTGCAGTTTAAAATATTTAAATACGAAAACATTTAGTTAATTTTTAGGCGATCAATTAAACGCAGTCATTCGTGGATCGATTGATCTGTGTCTGATCATATCCGAAAAATAAGCTTAATTTTTTTTTCTGTTTAAATATTTTACAATGCTACCAGTGGCGATTTAATACGAGGCTGTGTCCGGGGAAAAGGGTAAATTCCCGCCAAACATGCTTTCTGTGCCCAGCAATTCACCCCCCACCCCCTTCCAGAAAGAAATTTCTAGCCAAATGAATCGTTGGTACGAACGCACGTGGTATGAGTGCACAAGCGAATTTTGTCTGATCGAGCGCACGTTACTGGAATGTACCATACATCGAGAGCAACTTACTGGAATGAACCGCACATCGGGCTATGATATTTTATGACTATGCAATCAGACCTGGTTGGAGGTGAAGGGGGAAACTTCGTGCGGAAACGATAATACATCCTATAACCCCACCATGAAACATAACTGCCGGAATATTATGAAGAATGAAATTCCAGATATGCACTCGATATTAACACTGGCGATAGCCAGTGTTAGTAAGGGTCGACCTAGGATCTCTTGTGTTAAACTTTCAACTTTGAGAGTTTATAACTCCGTCAAAATTAAAAATTTTTAACCAAATTTGGAATCTAGCCTTGACTAGTCAAGGCCTGTCTACAGTCCAAAAATTGTGAAATTCAGTCCAGCCAAACCTGAGATACAGAGAGGAGCCAAATAGACAACTTCTTGTTCTTGGTCTTGGTCTTGTTCTGGGGATGTACCTTTCGTCTGTCCTCTCTACAGGTCAAACTATTTGTCCTGTAAAGCTGGTTCTTAGCTCATTTTACAGGTATTGCTCCATAGATGTGCCCTTTCCATAAGGCCTTTTTTAATTGGTCAAGTGGTTCAGGGGTTGCGACCAGATTGATTGTTTTACATTGTTTTAAACATTGTTATTATGCAACAATGCCATTTAGCAAACGCCAGCTGCAAGACATAGACTGAAGATTAAAGGATTTGTTTCTATTGTTAACACTAGCGATAGCCACGTTAGTAAGGGCCACAGATATTTACCGAGCTTAAAGGCGGCGCAAAAAAAACAAACAACAAATTAATTATAAAGGTGTCACACATACCCCACCCCTCATCCACCACCACATCTATTTATTACAATTCTCAAAGTAACACGGATTAATAAACAAAAACGTATCGTTAAAAGTTAAAAGTAAGGGTCTAAAAGTCAAAACCTGTAAGGAATACGAACAAGCTTTGACTGTAAGGGTCTAGGTGTCAAATTTGGCCAGTAAGACGCTGCTAAGCATTAGATCCTTACTACCCGGTGATCATGTTAATGACTTAGTAAGGAAAATTGAAAATTAGCCAACAGCGAATATCATACACTAGAAATAACGTAGTTCAGTAAGCCACCGTTATGCACTTAGGTTAAATCGGAGTGGCATGACCCGGATTCGAACCGGCCACCCAGTTCGCCCCCAGATCACTTGCATAGCGCCTTAATCTCTCCGTTGCACTCCTATGAAATGTAAGTGCATTAAGGTGGCTTACTGAACTACGTTATTTCTAGTGTACGATTTTCGCTGTTGGCTAATTTCCAATTTTCCTTAATATTATTTCCAGCGATTTATGTCTATATATTTATTAATGACTTAGTAACTGAGACAGAATGGGCGTACACGTTTACGCTTGTAGCAGGTTGTCTTGCTTGGAATCGATGCCACGTTACCAAACCGGAAAAAAATGTCAACCTAAATCAAAGTAGGAAAGCCACACCCCCACTATCATTGGATCATCTCATGGCTCTTTATAGGACGATTTCAGCCAGCTATTCGTCAAAAACCGGGTAGTAAGGGTCTAATGCTTAGCAGCGTCTTACTGGCCAAATTTGACACCTAGACCCTTACAGTCAAAGCTTGTCCGTGTTCCTTACAGGTTTTGACTTTTAGACCCTTACTTTTAACTTTTAACGATACGTTTTTGTTTATTAATGTTAGTAAGAGTCAGCTTAGGATCTTTGTGTTAAACTCTCAATTTTGACCGTCCACTGCACTGTTTTACAGTTTAGCTGCAATTCTTAAAGTAACACGAATTAATAAACAAAAACGGAACGTTAAATGTTTAGAGTAAAGATCTAAAACTCAAAACTTATAGAAGGAACATGGACAAGCTTTGACAGTAAGGGTCTAGGTGTAAAATTTTGTAAGAGGTTTGTAAGAGGTTGACTACCCGGTGGTCAGAAATAAATACATTTTGACGAAAAACCGGAAATCCTCCTACAATGAACCATGTGATGATCCAGTGGTAGTATGGTATACGTTTGCTACTTTGCTTTATGTTGAAAATTATTTTTCTATTTAGTAACATGGCAGGGTATTCGCAACATAGAGTATTACTGGTTATCCTCTACCGTAAATCTCCGAAATATAATAAAAAATTCTAAAGCATTAAAAGACAAAATGCCAAACTTCACAAGAAAAATTTTTTTTTTAAAGTTCCACAACAATATTCTAAGAACAAAGAAAACCTGCTACAACCGTTCACACACACGTTCTGTCCGAATAGAGTAGAACTAAGCTACCCACCGGGGAGTAAGGGTCTATGCTAACCAGCATCTTACAAAATTTTACACCTAGACCCTTACTGTCAAAGCTTGTCCGTGGTTTTGACTTTTAGACCCTTAACTCTAAACATTTAACGCTTCCGTTTTTGTTTATTAATACAGTTAAGGCCGACTGCACACCGTTGAAACCGGGGGGAGGGGGGGGAGGGGATCGGGGGGAGGGTAAAATGGGGTGGTCCCATTTTTAGTTTCGATGACTGCCCCACCAATTTTTCGATGGCTGCCTCCCACGCAAAATTAGTTGAGCTACGTCTATAGCTGTTGGGGAGGGGAGGGGAGGGAGGAGGAAGACAATCCGTATAAAATGAAAAATGAAAATGGGACCACTGATTTTTTAGTGAGTCGGGGGGGGGGGGGGA
>JAHWFP010034204.1:60811-73737 GCA_023313725.1 Lithobius niger | reverse complement strand
GTGTCACACTTTAGATATAATCAGCTTCCTGTCTTTCGACTTAAAATGTGCAACAGATAATCGTAGATATGCCTTACCACACATTTTACTGTTTATGGGATTATCTCCAGTATGAACACGGACCACCAACAAAATAACTGCACTAAGTGAGCAAACATTTTTTGCCATATTATCAAACTACTTTCTTGTTGTTTATAAAGTTGAATTTCCTCGTCTGTCCCTTTCTGGCAGTTGACTTGGAAGATTTCACTTTTTTAGTTGAAGCACGAGTGGCACATTACATAACACATGTCATGGCGTTCGTTTTAACCAAACTGCTTCGTGATTGGTTAAAAATAATACCGAAATAGTTTAGAATATAGCTTAATAAATTTTATTAGTCTGAGAATTCCAAAGGATACTTTAAATAAGAATTTATGAATAACATTGAGAGCCCACAAACAAGCTGTAAATGATACTAAAGTTTTAAAAAGCCCAAATTACTGGCGCCATCTAGTTTTTAAAATTGAAAGTTTTAGGTGTCTAGTTCCAAAGGTGGTCGAGGCGAGTCTCTGTCATCGGTCAAACGCTAGGACACCAACCTAATGTAAGTCTGTTACTCATCGTTCCTACGGAACTTTTCATAGACTCATGGTATCGGTCCCTGTCTACAGCAGCATGATCCACGGGAAAAGGCGAACCCCAAAATAAAGTGAGGTTACGAAGTTGATCTCCGTGAACCGTAACCAGCTCTGCACCATTTTTCTTCTTTACTTTGGTAGCAAGCATTACTGCAAGATGAGGACTGTTATGCGGCTTTTTTTTATTGTCCGAACCACTTGCAAGAGAACATGCACAATTTGTCACCGGTTTTCCCCCTTCCATAACTATACCAGATAGTGAAGCACGCGTATTCGTGAATAATATGTATAGGATATCCCATTTGGACCCATGCCTTCCACTCCGTGCTACTGCGAGACCTCTACGCCCTCACTTCGATAAAGGGCTCTAGTACCGGACAGCGTGAGCACTTCTTTCAACTGATTTGTAAAGAGTGTAGTTTATATGACAACATCCTTAGACAATTGTCCTATAAGTAAAAGCGTACGACAAGCTTTAACTTCATTAGGTGCTAAAACGTAGGATGATTTCAAGCCCCATGTGGAGAAAGGAGAAACGGTATCTATGCGAGACCATTATAGGAGAACCAATGGACCTACCAGTCCAGAGAATGCTCGCTGAAACTAACTTGATTCTCCCCAATGCTAAAAAATACATGAGTGAACAAGATCCCCTACAATCTCATTAGCTTACCGGTTATGGTGGCATTTATCCGGTCAGGTGATAATTCAGAAAACTTTAACGACCCCGTTAAAATGGAGGAACGTTTGCTAAAAACCGTTCGAGTTTACAACAAGTGAGGGGGAGGAGGGAGACCATGACACGAACCTCGTCACTCCAGATGTTATTCATGGTGTACCTTTCACTGGAGAGACTGCAAATTCGTCTGGATAAACTGTCGATGGAGTTAAATTCAATGTCGAGATACAGACATCCATGTGGACCAGGAGCAAATGAAGCATTGACAGGAAAAGAGACATTACAGGATCATAGAGATGAAAGCGACCTTGCGTCCGTTAAAATTCTGGAACACCTGAAAAAACTCAACAGTACCTCGGGAGAAATTCCCAAGAAATTGTTGGCGATTGTGAAAAATGCAATACCCATAAAGCGTCGAGGGTATACAATCACGGTGGGGATATCCAGTTGAGGGTTAACGTCAACCTTTTGGCTAAACTCGTTAATGAGGAAAAATGGTGATATGCATCACGAAATAAGTTGAGGGCTAAGCAATATTTAGCCTAAAGGTCGAGGACTTAGCCTTCAGGACTTAGCACTGAGCAGTTAGCCCCGAGCTGTAAAAATTGGTGATATCCATCTAGTGTTAGCGGTATTCCTGAGTTTTAACAACACATTAACAGGGCTAATTTAGCCTGAAGGTCGAGGTCTAAGGAATAAAGAGCTAACAAAACCCCAACTTAGTCCAACATGGTTATCACCAACTTTTTTATCCACGGTGGGGATTTCCAGTTGAGGTCTAAACATGACCGGGCATAATGTAACACCCGGCCTAGCTAGACCTTGACCTCAGGACTATGCTTCGAACCAAATTTACTGGTGATTTCAATGCTAGTCCAAGTTGGGGACTTACTAGTACAGTACTAGCTAGACCCCAACCTTTGGCCTAAAGTAGTACTGGGTAATCTTGGCGATTTCCATGTTCAGGTCTAGCTAGCACAGTACTCTGATTGGTTAATACCCTTCCTTCAAGTGACGTCATATCACCTGTAACCAGTATCAATGCGTTTGGCTTCTCCAAGATACGTCGAGATTCGTGTATGAAATTGTTTTCAAGCAAATTTCGGTGATTTTTCTTATTCGGTTTTCAGGATAGCAGTTTTCGTAAAAAACTTAATTGTGACTGAATCAGTTTTAAGAAAATATTTTCTTCCCATATTTATCAGATTTCAGTAAAATTACATAAATTACTAGCCGTGAAGCAGCAGACACGCCCTCAGAAGGCAGATGGTCCTTCAACCCCTGGAGAAGTCAGCCCCTGAGACAGAGAATATGATGCTCCAAGAGTGAAAATCTACGGGACTTCACAAGTGACTGTGTTCAAACTTCAACCAGAAGGACGACCACAACAACATTTGGGATCCGATCTTCGATGGGTGATTGGATGACTGACCGCACAGCGATTGTGTCGGAAATTCAGGTTGGTGCACATTGGTATAGTCCGGTTGCCAGGCCGAGTGTTTATTTTATGTATCCACCTGAATGCTTAGGTAATATAAGATTGTATTTTTGTGTCCCTGACTGGATTGGGTTATAAGAGAAGTGTTTAAGTACTCGCTCTTTTTGACTTTTAAGAGAGTTATTTTGCGGCTGCAATTTTAACTGTAAAGATTTAAAACTAGAACTTTTTTTCTTTAAAATTTGACCTAACCTAACTTTCAACATGGAAGATTTAGAAGCTATGATCGATCATATTCACTATAAAGACTTAAAGAAAGCTTGTTTGAATTTGGGTTTAACGGTGTGTGAAACTAGACACGAGTCCGTCAATGTTATTAAAATTGCATTTAACGATAACAAACTCACGTTGGATGAGCTGTCAAACGAACTGCTCAGTGCCATTGAAACACGTGATTGTGCCATTATGGCCAAAAAAGAGATCGCTCTCAAGGAGAACGAACTATTCCTTAAAGCAGAACAGTTAAAACTCGAAGCTTTAAAACTGGATCACGCTGCCAAGGAGGCCGATAAAATTCGGGCCCATGAGTTAATGTTACGTGACACCACCGCCCAGACTAGCGATGCCGCTATGGTGCTGGCCATTAAGAAACTCGAGTACGAGTTAGAACTTGCTAATAGACAGATAGAATTAGCCCGATTACGAAACGCAGACGGTACCAATCCAGTACAGGTTTTGTCAAATGTAAATTCAGGTCCACGGCCCGGGAAAATTTCCGATGCCGTTAGGTTGTTAAATAATTGGGGTCCGAAATCGGAAATCAATTCATTTTTAAAAATCTTCGAAGGTACGATGGAAACTCAACGTATTCCAAAAAGTGAGTGGGTCGTAGGTTTACAACCTGTGTTAGACGAAATTTTAGTAAAGGTGTGCGATAAAATGAGCACAGCTACTATGCACGATTACGATCAGGTTAAATTAAAATTACTTGAAAGGTTCGTACAGACCAAAGAGTCTGTCCAATCGGCATTTCGCAGTCTTGAGAAAGAACAAGACCAGTTATTTCATGAGCATGCTTTTGAGCTCGAGACATTGTTTTCCCGATGGTTGTCACTCGCCGTGGTTAACGGCGATTTCCACAAGTTGTCTAATTTAATTTTATTAGAGCAATTTTACAAGTCATGCCCAGTGGGCCTGAGAAAATGGTTGCCGGACCAGATTAGATCTGGGACGCTACAAAAAGCAGCCAAACTGTGTGATGACTACACCACACGCAACAAGCAAATCTCTATAGATGTTGCTGTCAAAACTGGCAAAGTGCAAACTGGCGCACAGCCAGCCAGCCAAGCCACTAAGGCTTCGCCCAACCCCCGTAACGGTAAACAAAACCATAACTCGTTAGCTAACCCGGTTGGGACTAACAATGACAGCGTGACTAGCCCAGATGCTAACGCTGATAATCGTAGTGTAACTTCTAACCATAATCAAACTAATGTTAGAGCGTATTATAAATGCGGTTCGTCCTCGCACCTCCGCAATCGATGTCCAGAGTACGTCAAAACTGAATTTGCTAATGCATGTTTTCGAGTAGGCTCGGATGCCTTAACTGTGTTAAAACCTAGCACTTTTAAAGCCAGGATAGGTAGGAATAAAGTACTATGCCTACGCGATTCCAGGAGCAGTATAAATCTCGTTAGTCAGAAACTCGCCAAAAACTGGACTAGACTAAATCAAACAGCTCAGTGCAAAACCGTAATGAGCGACACTGTGGTTGAGCTGCAACAAGTAGATTTAATTTTGAAATTAAATGGAGGTTTAAAATTGCATGTTGTTGCATGTGTTTCGGAGGCTAACCACTCTGTTTTCCAAATAGTTTTGGGCGTAAATGCCCTGTCTAAATTAGATGACTTACGACAGCCTAAAAGAAATGTAGACGACACACGCAACTGTAGCCCCGCTCGTTCCGTAGCCCCTCCCCCCAGCCCGAGCGCTGCTGACCACAGCCAAACCACGACGAAAAAGCGTTCCCGTAAACGCCGCCCCCGCTCCAGCAAGGAGTCGTGCAGCCGGCCAGCGGGATTGGTCAAGCCAAACCCAAAAGCAGACTTTCTGGCGCCGTCCAAGTCGCCCAGCCCCTCTGCCGAGGCAGTCAAGTCAGGCACAAAAGAGGCCGGTAAAAACGTCCCTCCCCCAAAAGTGCAGACAGCCGGCGATAGGCCGACTGACCATCCAAGTATAGATGGGAAATCCGATAAGAGTACTTGCAGTACCCATAATGAGCCAGCTAGCTCAGTCAGACCAAATAAATTAGCGCCAAGATTCAATGAATGAATTGAACTACGTAACCACTCATTTAGCAAGCTTTGTCAGCCTCGTAGAGATAAACTTAGAAAAGTTAAATCTGAGGACAACCTTGCAGTAAAAAGTGTGTCCGTTAAAACCAAAGTAAGCCCTAAACTTGCTTCTCTCAAGTGCCATTTTGATTTTTTCCCAGAGTTTGGAGAAATAAAATTGCCATGCTGTAACCTAACTTAGTAATAGTTTAGGTTAACCAATAAAAACATAAATGCCGTTTTTTTTGTGTACATCCTTAAAAATTAGGACCCGATGTTTTAAGGTTAAACTCTTGTCTTAAGTAAAGGGTGGAAATTTGTGATTGATCATCACAGTTATGGCTCTTTGAACTAGATAATTGTTTTTCGTTAGAGCTAAGGTTAAAAATCTTACCTAACCATAGTAAATAATGTCTTTATCAGTATGGGAGTAAGTAAAACCTTTAAGTAGGACTCCAAACGTGATAACTAAAACTAGTGTAGTTTTTTTTTCCTAAATAAGAGTTTTTTTTCCATAACTACAAATCTTGTGCAAACCACCAAGACTAACCTAAGTAATGTGTAAATGTTTCTCCATGTTGAGTTTTTATTCTTGAAAACCTAACCAAATAGTTTTCTGCATATGTATAAACTGTAGTGAGTGTAGGCCGCTACGAACGTGGCTCCATCTAGGACCACCTAACCTAAACATGAAACAATGGTGTTTACTGCTTTAATGTCTTAAATCTTCAAGACTGCTTCATTGTACAAACCTGGAAAGTGCCATACTAATGCTTATAATAAACAAAAACGGAACGTTAAATGTTTAGAGTAAGGATCTAAAAGTCAAAACCTAGAAGGAACACGGACAAGCTTTGACAGTTAGGGTCTAGGTGTAAAATTTTGTCAGTAAGAGGCTGGAAAGCATTAGACCCTTACTACCCGGTGGTTAGATTAGTCCTAGTCTCTTCGGACTGAACGTGTGTATGAACGGTTGTAGCAGGTTTTCTTTGTTCTTACAATATTGTTTTGGAACTTTAATAACACAATTTTCTTGTGAAGTTTGGCATTTTGTCTTTTGATGCTTTAGAATTTTTATTATATTTCGTAGATTTATGGTAGAGGATTACCATAATGCTGTTTGCTACGAATATGCTGGCATGTTACTAAATTGAAAAATAATTTTCAACGTAAAGCAAAGCAGGAAACGTATAACCATACTACCACTTGATCATCACATGGGTCATTGTAGGATGATTTCCAGTTTTTCGTGAAAATGTATTTATTGCTGACCACCGGGTAGTAAGGGTCTAATGCTTTCCAGCCTCTTACTGACAAATTTTTACACCTAGACCCTAACTGTCAAACCTTGTCCGTGTTCCTTCTAGGTTTTGACTTTTAGATCCTTACTCTAAACATTTAACGTTCCGTTTTTGTGTATTAATTCGTGTTACTTTTAGAATTGCAGCTAAACTGTAAAACAGTGCAGTTGGCGGTCACAGCTGATAGTTTAACACAAGAGACCCTAGGCTGACCCTCACTAATCTAGCTATTGCCAATGTTAACAATAGAAACAAATCCTTTAATCTTCAGTCTATGTCTCGCAGCTGATGTTTGCTAATTGGTATTGTTGCATAATAACAATATTTAAAACAATGTAAAACAATCAATCTGGTGGTTTAGAGCTCCGTAACCCCTGAACCACTTGACCAATTAGAAAAGGCCTTATGAAAAGGGCACATCTACAGAGCAATACCTGTAAATTGAGCTAAGAACCAGCTTTATAGGACAAATGGTTTGACCTGTAGAGAGGACAGACGAAAGTATCCCCAGAACAACAACAACAACAACAACAAGAAGCTGAACAAGAAGTTGTCTATTTGGCCCTTGTCTGCATTTCGGGTTTGGCTGGACCGAATTTCACAATTTTTGGACTGCAGACAGGCCTTTACTAGTCAAGGCTAGATTCCAAATTTGGTTTAAATATGTTTACTTTTGACGGAGTTATAAGCTCTCAAAGTTGAGAGTTTAACACAGAGGTCCTAGGTCGACCCTTACTAACACTGGCTATCGCCAGTGTTAATACCATGAGTAGGTATTTTGTTTTAAATTGAATTTTTATTGTTAAAAGCTAAACAAAAATTTACTCTGCAACTTTTTTTCGATTAAATTTTTTTTATTAATTGTTAAGAGGTACGTTCTCAGGACAACCTCACTCAAAGAAACTGTCAGCTTTCCTAATTCGGACTTTACACCTAAATTTTAAGTGCCAATGTTATTCTCCCTGTCACTATCAACGCCTTCCTGTGTGGAAGGATATTTACAGAGATTATACGACACATTTAAATGTTCATTAGGAACATTCTACGGGAGTTTAGTGGTCCCTGGCTATCTCCTCTTTAAGTTTTCACGAAACATTATTCTTTATAAAAATTTGTCTGTCTACCCCTGGGAGATAAAGGATAGCCCTGTTTAAACGGTTGTTGGGTATACGCTATAAAACCTCCCATCATTGTATATTATGTGTAAGTTATGGGGTCTACCTCAAAGCCCTTCTGTGTTTAAAAAATTTCGTATGTAAACAAGTTGTCTGATATACCTTAAATCAGTCCAGTGGTGATTGTTAACTTTAAATGGAGTTTATAGTTGCACATGCGCTTATAGTACCCTCTATTCCGATCCTTATCGCAAGCTAGGTCCTGAGGAGTGCACTTCGTGGTTTTTTTTTTATGCTTTCCAAGAAAATAAAAACAGCATTCTGTGAACGGCGGACGAGTTAGAGCATTAAATGTTGCGATTATATCATTTAATAGTTAACAATTGCAAAAACATAACCTGTACTTTTATTTTGCTCAAATATTCAAACGGTGTGTACGATATTCCTGCATAAGCAGCGCGGACCACCTAAAAAGTTTATTTCTGTAAAACTAGTGTTTTTAACTTTCTAAATTTTGCGTTAATGTAAATTTGCGCCAAAATCACAAAAACGAGAATTAAACTTAGCAATTTTATTTTGACGTAACATTAGTGTTCCTTTAAACTTGTTGATCTGGAGCTAGGAACAAGTAGCTCAAAAACATTTTTTTTTCGCACGTTATAAAAGTAATGGCAAAACGACAAACTTTATAGAAGTTGACACTTGCATGATTGATTGCATGAATCAAGAGTGTTTCTTTGCATATTTTAGTTACATGGCTTGGCAACTTTTATTGTGACATACCTATGTGCACTAATCATTTGTTGTAGGCTTTTATTTGGAGTTCAACAGGAACCCCGAATAAAATCTTCCGTGTGGGGGCGTGTAAAGATTGGTTAGCCGAACCGGCACCAAAAATCAAAAACTCGGGGACTTAATTTTTTTCTTAGCGCCAAAAAGCGCTAGGCCTATTTCTTCACCTCCAACTTCAAAAATTCGTATCTTCCTAGAAAATAGACCAAATCGACTCTAGTTTGCAGCGTTTAATAAACCCGAACTTTCTCTGTCATCCTGCGAAAAAAGAACTCAAAAATTCGCCATACTTTGGTCTCCAACTCAATTTGAAAAAGTGTTTAAACGGAGCGCCGACGCACGCAATTTCCGTCGTCATTTTCTACAAACATGTACATATTTATTTGTATTTCTCGAATTTCTTTCTAGGCATAAAGCCGACTAGCTTAGTGCTGTGCTAGCTTACATGTTTAATACGTCTTCAATGTTTTTATTTTACTAAGGTGACGATTTTAGCAACTATGAAAACTTTGACCACACCAACGGTATTTTTGCGGCTGCGATAATACATTTAAATTTTATGCGTTATAGCATTTCAAAACACAAGCTGGTTTATTTAATCTTTTACCTAGGCTTTCATAAAAGCATTATTTAACGTAACTTTTTCTCATGAACTCTACCTTGTTCAAAATGGCAACACAACTATACGATTATTTTACCGGACATTTTCAGTGTGTATCTTGTATTTTTATTTCAGGGCTCCGACCATAGTGATCTCAATTCCGAATGCACCACAAAGCCTTTGCCTTCACTTAATAACAGTTTATTTTAAATTTGAGCATCAAACTTCGTCTCCCCCCCCCCCCTTCCTTCAATAGTTCTAATGCATAACATTGTAGTTTTTATAAAAAAAAAATGTATAGGCCTATTCTCACGTTGGTATGAGTTTAACTCAATGCACTTCTCAAGCAAAGGCCTCTAAAAACACCCAAAGTCGGCAATTCCCTTTGCCATCCAAGCTCCTTCAATTCCCTTCCAATCAGAACTCAGTATTTACTTTCCCCACCACTCAGAGTGCAAGGCTACCCTGCCCGTCCGCGCTGCCATGCTTACTTCCGGTGGTGTCAGCCTGGCCGGGTTGAGTCAGTCACTCCTTCCCCCAAACGATCTCTCTACCTCACACCCCCCCCCTCCGTCGCTCTCCTACAGGTCCGTGGTTTCCCACTCCCTGCCTGCCAGGCAGCAGCTATAAAACCGAGCTGAGAGAGAATTTCGTTAGCATAGCTCAAGGACTCAAAGGCTAGAGGTCACTACGGCGGTCGGAGCAGAGATGTCCAGTCCAAAGGTTGCCATGCTGGGCAAGGTAGTGGTTCAAGGGTAACTAGTTCAGTTTATAGAATTTAACTTTTGGAACAGAATTTCTAAATTTTTAGTCTTAAATCTAAACTTAAACTTCTAGACTTTGAGGGAACTTATGGGTAGTCAAACGCAATCGGCATTTTGGTTTAGAGCACCCATAATTTAAGGGTTTAAGGTCCCCTTCCTAAAAACCGGCTTTTTTTTTCTTTGTTTGTGAACTCAGTGTTCATTAAATAATCCAAGATCGCCGAGATCTAGCATGTGTTATCGTTGAAGCAGGAGTTTTCAAACGGTAGTTTTCCTTATAACGCTAACCTAGATTCAGTGTGATGATTGACTGATTTTAGTGTAAGAGTTGCTAAAGCTTTCAAAGACTATTTTACATTCTGCAAGGGTCATGTTTGTAACTTAGAGAGTTGCGATAACTCACTCCGACTTTTTCTAGTCAAAATTGTAACATGAACTTTAACTTTAAGTTCAGTGCCGATTTAATTGTAAATCATGTCCTTTTAATTGTAAAGCCCCAGTTCTATTTTGTAACCAACTAGTTACTTCGTGTATAAATCTTGTCATGTTTTATTAAAACAGAAAAGAAAGTTGTTTGGAACAACATTTTTGACTTCGAGTCCAATTTAATTTGCAAGGGTTATTTTAATTAAAAATCAATTTTTATTCTAACTCCGAAGTAGGCAATTAAATTAACTACTCATCGTGGTGGCAGTGAACCATGATTAGATAGGTCTTCATAACTTAGGTAGGACGCTGACGCTCTTCTCCTAACCGTGCAGTAGACACGCTATGCTGTTTTCACAACAAAGTAAAAACCGCCACTTATGAATTCATTTAAAGTCCACAAGTACGCCAGATGTCGGCGCTATAGACAGTAGGCACCTCAAGACCCAGCGCCGCTACAAAACTGGTGGCAGTGGTGGTATTTAAAGGTGCTGTGCCACTACACCCCTTCCCCCCTGCCATACTACCATGCCAGTTCATCTTAAGAAGAAGATGTCGCAGTAAAACTCAAACTGCAACCCCCACAGACGTCCATAGCAAAGCTAAAAAGCTACCGAAGCAGATGTAAGCCTTAAAGCTACAACAAGGCAAAACAACAACCCCGTATCCATCTGGAGCCGGGAAGCGGCAACCCTCCCTTCACAAGCCGTGAAGCAGCAGGCACGCCCTCAGAAGGCAGATGTTCCTTCAACCCCTGGAGAAGTCAGCCCCTGAGACAGAGGATATGATGCTCCAAGAGTGAAAATCCACGGGACTTCACAAGTGACTGTGTTCAAACTTCAACCAGAAGGACGACCACAACATCATTTGGGATCCGATCTTCGATGGGTGATTGGATGACTGACCTCTACTTTAGAATTAACGTAAACCTCTCAGTCATTTCGTTTTATTGCTTCTCCATTCCCACCCTACCTTGCGTGTTTCGTCGATGCACTCAGTTTGTTTACATTGTGTTTGGCCTACCGTGCTGTCATTCTCTGCAGACACCTTAGACCGAACGGCAGCAAGGTAAACAGGCCTAAATATTAGGTAAAACAGTGCGTTTCACGAAAGTCCAAGCATGTAGGCCTGTAAATCTTGGAGACTTACTCAGCCTGTAACTCACAGTTCAAAACTGTGTAGGCCTATTCACCTTTTCTCAGTTTTATATGAACAGGCCCTGCACGCATGTTTGGATCATAGGATTGATAGGGATGAAACATTCCTAGCCGTGCCTTGATAGCTGGAAACTATATTAGCTAATCAACGTCACTCGAGACAATGGTTGAAATCTCTAAATCAGAATGATAGAAGGCTGCAATCAGTGAACAATAGCCTGGTTACAGTGCCCTTGGTCTGTCCATCAGCTAATTACCACGCATTACCCAAATTCACATGACTTTAGTGCTGTCAGCAGACATCTTGTGATAAAGCTACTTTTATCTGAAAAATATCTATGCACTCAGTGACAAAACAGTACTTCCACACAACTAGTTGCTTTCAACTTGCTGCTGACAACACTGTTGCAATGGTTGTCTTTTTGAAACGGTTGCTTTATTTACTTGGTTTATTTTCTATCTCGTACGGTAAGTTCATCCATTCCCGATATTCCACTTAAAAGAGATTTAATGAGGCCTTTGGTCGAGCTGTGGCAAATGTGGAAACGTCCGTCGTAGCGTCCGGGCCCTGCAGCAACAGACAGGTACATGCGGCCGTATAGACAGGAAAAGAAATCAAGTTTGGTCTGTAACATTTGTAATTTACTTCGTAACTGCAGCTTTATTTATGTTCCTGGAGCCAGGATTTGACCCTCTAGCCCAAATGGTAAAACATTTGGCAGTTACAGGAAGCTCCTGGGTTCAAGACCCAGTTAATACAGTTAACTTGTATTTTTTTTCTCAGATTACTGTATCTTGTAAATGACAAGGCCAGTCTTTACTGCTGATTGTATACTTCGGTCAAACCATTCTCTTTTTATTTATTGTTTTTTTCCCGTCGGAGATATTAACAGTAAGCATAAGCCTATAGTGTCTATCAGTTAAATGTCAATTATGAGAGCTTATACACCTCCGTCATACGTGAATTTTTTCCGACTTGAAATCTAGCCTCGATTGTGAAGGGATTACTAGTATACAAATTCTGATATTCGGTATGCCAAACTCAAAGATACAGGGATGGACAAAATAGACAACTTCTTGTTGTTTTTCTTCTTCTTGTTCTGGGGATGTGGTCTGTCCTCTACAGTTCAAACTACACTACCAAAAATCGTGGGATTAGATTCAAAACAGAGCTTTCTATGTGGCCAGGTGTTATCTTATGTTAGTAATAGTACTTTAATAGTAATTTGTAATAGTATTTTAATCTAATTACAATATGTATAGTAATGAAGTGTTAAGTTGACGCCCATCGCGCGTCAACTGAAAAAATGCTATTTTATTGATTAAAAACAAATTCTCCTATATAATTGCAACCAAGTTATCCCAACGTACCTAAAGCCATACAAAGCTAATGACGGTGTACGTAACATTCCTACTACATTCCAGAACAATGTTCGGTATACTTACGAATCCTATGTTTAACGTTAATCCATATTTGTACATATTTGTGCAGGAGTAATCACAAATGTTTCGTATAGGAAACAAAAAGAATCCTACATAAGAACCTAAATAAGAATCCTACATCATGTCTTGCAATTGTATAATTTCCGATATTTTGGTAAAGGTTTTGCTGATATGCTGTGCTTCTAATCTGATGTGCTGTGCTTCTAACCTCATAAGAATCCTAGATAAGAATCCTACATCATGTCTTGCAATTGTAT
>JAHWFP010034204.1:26861-50613 GCA_023313725.1 Lithobius niger | reverse complement strand
TCTCCCTCCATCAAGCCTACCCAAATAGGTAGCAATTGCGTCTCCCTCCATCAAGCCTTCCCAAACAGGTAGTAATTGCGTCTCCCTCCATCCTTGCCTTTATGCTCTCATCACCTGCGAAACTGTTGAAGCGGTGCCTCCAGTACTTACTGTTTTATCCCCAACCGCATGTTAATTTAGTGTGTTTTGTGCACACTGGCTAAAAGAGGACGCCGTAAGTCGGGAGGGAATGGAATATTTCGCATCGTGTAGCCTGATCAAAGTCAGGCACGTTTTTTCTTTTTTTTTTTTTTTCTTCTTTGAGCAAAATGAAAATTACTTAATTATAAAAAGCGTAACCTTACACCACATAAGAAGGTGATGCATATAAGTCATAACCGCCTAGTGTTAGGTACACCTCCTACCAGTCTTAAACGAATAACCCATTCTCCGGATTCGAAGGTTAGCAAATGGTAAACAAAGGTAACTGTGATACTCGCAAGTATTTATGGGTAAACCGAGTTGTCGTACTATGGTGGAATGTCCTTCCTGATGAGGAGGTCAAGGCACCTAATTTACCTGCTTTTGAATTTCAGTTCCCTGATTATTGCCAGGGAACTGTGTTTATATGGTTATGAAATGTTTTTAAAAGGTTTTTAATAGGTTTTTTTAATTTTTTGTTTACTTCTTTATTGCCTTTACTTATTCTTTAACGCTCATGTGACCTAGATTTTGACCTGACCTGCAATATTATTTTGTATTTTATTGCTTCCCTTTAAATATTTTAAGTATAGCTGGGTGTTCGTAGACCGTAATATGCCCCTCCCACTCAAGTTGCATATGCGACAAAATTATATTATATTATACTAAGACAGCCCCACGTATACGGCCGGTTTTATAGTGGTTTGTTGTGATTTCCTGGTTGCATGAAAATACTGTGAACATTATTTCAAGCTTCCAAGCCTCCACGGTGAATATAGGCCTAGATCACGTTTGCATGAAAATATTCTGACTGGAAAAAAAAACATGACGTCATCAGTATTGTACCTCAGTTCTGTATCAGTATTGCACATCAGTACTGTATCAGTATTGTATGAAAAGAGAGTTCGAATCATTACTTATACAAACAATTCCGTTCGACAGACACACAAACAAACGAACGAATTATCGATAGAATTAGGAGTGGAAATCTCGGAAATCTGGCGACAAACACACACGTGCACACGCGCACACACCAACATTAAATATTTCAAACACAAACTGCACTCAATTTCTGACATTGAGTAGTCCTTCTTTCCTGGAATAGTAGTTCAAATTATAGATCGTTGCATTGGAGTGAACTCCTAATCCATTTTTATCTATGTGTTTTTACAACAGTGAGTATGGGGATACGAGCTCTAATGGTTTTTTTTCTAAATGACGAAGCCGTTTCCTTTGTTCAGTTAATACATCTTCATTTCATCGAGACCACATGGGATTGAGAAGCACCTTTCACTGCATAGTTTGTTCTACATTGTTGCTGGCAGTTGCGATCGTCGCAAAGGCTATCAGCACAACTGGACTTCAACAGTGCCCACTGCCAACATTTCAGAAGTAAATACGTCATTCAATTGTGTTGGTGCCCAATTCTGAGGCCGTTAAGGACTATAATTTTGCGACAACCCAGAATGTTTCATTTGACTTAACATCCAAGAATAAACTTTGCTCTGGCCAAAAATGTTATCTTTCGTGTGCGCTAAGTACGTTTGTACGGTAGCATTGATAGATTCGTATGCAGATACTGTTGACAGTGCGTCGTTGCATGTAGCATTGCTATTTCTTGTGCATATACATTGTTGACAATTTGGAACCTGTGAAAATCTGGTTGTTATCATTTATAGATTAAGGATATTTATGTAATCTGAGAGAAGCTCTGTGGCAGTTATGTGGCAGGATATAGGTAGGCTGGGAAAGAATTATATTTTTAATGTGTTGCCCTCTAGTTAAAAAAAAAGATCGAGCCCTGTGAGTCCGCCTAACGGATGTTAACACGGAATCAGTTAGATTTCGTCACTGCGTTCTTCGTGTACTACTGGTGCTGTATAAATATGCAACCCTTAAAATTAAAACAGAAAAAAATGTAACTATAGCATACATGTTAAAACTGAGTTTTTGTAGATAAAAACCCCATGAACAGCCTTACAAATGTATGTAACTTGTATTTAGACGTTGATTCGATATGACCATTGCACATGTCTTTGTATCAGCCACAACGGCTGATTGCACCTGCTTTCCTCCTTCACGAATTTACATAATATTAGTGACAAAAATGAAGTCGCGATGTTTTTTCTGCATATGTATGACATGTGTATTAAAGTGAAGCCAGTCAAATGCATCAAGTCATAAAAACACACTCAACAAAATGCACTAAAATGCGGTGTTTCAGGATGAAGTAACAGTCCAGGGAAGTGGAAAATCAAGGAAATATCAAGGAAGTGGAAAATCAACCATTGCATGACCTGGACTGGGTGTGTAGTGGTGTTGTGGAATGAACCACCGGCCGATAAAAGCTACCAGAAAACTCCACGATGAAAAAGGGAAGGCAGATGCAGCTATTTACGTGAGAGAACCGTTCACCGTCTGATTTCAAAATTTAATAACGTTTCACGATATGAACGAAACATCACTAAACTCCAACACTACAGAGCACATACTTCCACATAACCAGCTCCATCCCCTTTCCCTTTTTACTTCGCTGTAGGCTTCACAGGCACACTTGTGTAGGGTTTCCCAATATTTTTTTTTTACCGACAATTCTTCCAACACCCCACCACTTCACACCCATTCCTCGTTCTGTAAATGGTTTATTTTTCCGCGTCCTTGGTACCGCGTTCTTTTTGCCTTTTGTTGCTTTACAACGGAATGTTATTTTACTATGAAACACCATATGTTAATGCAGTTGTTGATGGTGTTTTGATAACTTGTTGCATTTTACTGTCTGCTCGTTTTTTATTATATTACGTATGAGTACGATATCACGTACAAAAAAAAATAATTGACGTCAGACTAATTGAATTCTAGCGTCTTTATACGACTGTGTACCTGGCTTGCATCAACAATTACCATTCATGTCGTACCCAACATAAAGTGTTAGTTCAAGTGTTATTGTGTCGCACCATGTCAGGCAACAAACATCACATCAATTCAACTGTCGAGGAGGAAACCATTGTAGCGCGACGCCATAGCGGAAGTATCTAATATCCTGAGCATGGGTGGGTACATTTCAGGTACTAATAATAATAATAACACGGTACAAAATCATAAATTGTGTTGAAATCAAGAGCAATGACTCACCTGACAAAAATCAGCTCATGTAGGAACGTCAGCTAAGCAGCTTTCAATGCAAATGCCACATTAACTTTGCAAATGTGTTACTACCAGGTAGCTACTAGTTAGTCCGCCCATGTTAAATCAAACAGGGTGGTTATTCACCGATACTAAGACAGAGGGAAGGCTTCCAGCTATGAAATTGGACGAATGGCTGCAGTACGATATGAACTGCGTACCTTTTATGATTTGCATCCTGGTGGTGCAAAGAGAATAGCGTGGGAGAGCGTGTTAGTACGAAAGTATTGTTATAATCGTTATTAATATTGTCGGCATCGTCTCTCATTGGACGGCCAAAGTTCGGACAGTGACAACATTTATACTGATACGTAACTGTGTATCTACACGCACACACACACTAAGGAGTCACGATAACAACGTTGCCACAGAAATGTTATCCACGTCCAATTCACGAAAAATAAAGAAAATATCAAAATAAATCAAAACCGTTTAAGAGGCCTCCAAGTTGTGAATGGTTCGGCCCCACAAAGAAGTTATAAGAACTAAATAAAAAAAAATTAAAATTAAACCAAAAACTGGTACAGTTGAGAATGGTTCGGTTTTTCAAAGGAATGACATGAAATTAAAATATTGGGAAAATGGCTACTGAAGCTATTGTTGACATGGCACATTATTCATTATACATCTGCAGGCGAGTTGAGTCTAATAAACAATTAAAAAGTGATATCATATCAAAAACCAAAACTGGTCAAAAAGACCGCCAAGTTACGAATGGATCGGCCCTTCAAATGAGTGATATCAACACATCAAAACATTCGCCAAGTTAATAATACTTTGGACGCTAAATGAAAACTTGAACATTGCTACCAAAAGTAGCAATGTTCTAGTTTTCATTTTACCCTTCGAAGTATTAGTCGGTGTATTAACTTGGCGAATGTTTTGGTGTGTCGATAGTACGCCTTTGGAGGGCCGATTCATTCGTAACTTGTAGGTTTTTTTTACTAGTTTTGGTTTTTGATGTGATAAAAACTTACTTTCAAGAATCGGCCTAGAAATCTTGAATGGCCACATAAGAATTTATCTTTTCTTGTTTCTGTCGAACAAATGAAATGGCTTTGAATTAGACTTGATGCAGTTTTAAACATGAGCAATGCAAAAATAATAGTAATCATTTCTTTTTCTAGTTCCTCTAAATTTTACATATTTCCAAATACCAGGAGGACAGGATCCGAACATTTTGTGGCCACAACTGAAGTGGAAAGATGTCTCATCCGAATATGCTGGCCTCTTCTTTCGAGTGGAGGGAGGAAATGTTGCCCCATTTGGAACAATACAAGAAGATAACACAAGACGCTTAGCTCAAGTTAACTTTGAAGGTATCGACTCTGGGACAGACCCGAGTATTCCTGCTGATGGGTCGTGGAGTGAATATGTTGTAACTGGCGCAGATGGAGGTGGGGGAGGTATGTTTGGGAGTCGCTTTCGATTAACAACGGGGGAAATCCGCCCACGAAACCAATCTATTAAAATCTGGCAAAGAATAAACTAAGTAAAGGTGTTAGTGAACGTGGTGTTGCTACCCAACAACAGATCTTAGCCTAGCTGCCTGAAAAAAAGATGCCAATCTTGGTGACTCGGTAAAATCTCTTCCACATCAACGGCCCAAGGTAGCGTGAGAGACTACCGGTCTCCTTCAATAGCTATGGGATTGATTCTGGCCTTTCTGTGCACGATTGCTACGACCATGATCAGAGGTTTTGAACTTCCATGTTTGCTACTGCCTTTACTAAGCCGATGTTTCTATCTTTAAATTAACGTTTGGTAAGATGCAAAATTCAGCCAGTTTATCATTCAACATAAGCATTAATTTTCTTCAAGTAATGCTAGACTTGCTAACTTTAATTTTAATAAAAAATATATACCGTAAAGTGAAGGAATAAACTCATGTTAAGGTTCTAATATGTCATACGTTAAATAAAACACGAATGATTATTAAAACATTTTTTTTTAAATAATACTTGTAATCCCTAATGCGAACACGGGGTCCCTTGACAAGCCCTAAGAAACTCACCGGGCAAGAAAACAGGTCACAAGGATTCTTTGTGACCCATTTTCAAACCCATTGAGTTTCTTAGGCCTTGTCAAGGGACCCCGTGTTCGCATTACTGCAACAAAACGCGCTGTTTGGTCCCTCTTTTAATAATCCTTTCACGTACAAACAGGGCGATTCATCAGGTCATGGAGATGCCAATTTTTAATCCTGTTTTCTATCAGCTGATAATACACTTTCGACTTAACTGTAATTATTAATAAAAAAAACTGTCGATGTCTTCCTATTGAAGTTTTCAATTATTTCTACATTTTTTTTTTACATTGGCCAGCATTCTTTTCACAACTACCAAGTTAAATTTTGAATCAGTATTTTTAATACTCCAAATTATTTCTTTAATGGAAACTTACTATTTTTCGAAGCTAACACCATGAGTGTCACAAGTTAATCATCTTGGAATATTTCTGGTAAATCTAAAAGCACGCTAGCACTTCGCTCATCAAGTTCAGAACACTGGCTTTCAAAGGGTGTCTAATTATCGGTGTCAACTGTGCAAATCAAGTCATATATATCTCAGCATTTGAGCGAAGGCTATCTATCACTTTTTTTACCCCGGACATTAAACTGGCGTTTTCTGATACTGAATACTAAATGGTAATGCGACAGGATTCAAATACGAACAGATGCCTCATGATCGTTAATTTCATGCTTGTTACTTATTAAGACACACACTAGTTCGTTGTCCGCCAAGATTCAATGATAACATTAAGTCTATCCTACTTAAATAAAATATACATGAGCGTGACGACCGCTAGACACTTTCCTTTTACGCAGTTCGACTGTTTCCAGGCATCTGAGTATAAATAACAGTGCAGCAGATAAGGCAGAAACTTCATTTGATCGGGAAACTTTAAAGGCCTGACTACGTAAGTGACATAGTTTAACGTTTTCTTGTTGAGAAAAAAGGTCCGAGTAACGTTCATGTTTGTATAATTACTAGCTAGCTATTTCACGAAAATAAATTCTTCCATGTGGTGCACAAAGCTGAAATTTAGCAGGCCGCTACAGATTAACTGGGAATATGCGTTTTGCAGGTTTCGGGGTTACTGAAAGTGTAAATTCAAACTAACCAATCAATCTCAGTATGATACTGTTTTAAGAGCAGAGTTACACTATTTTGTTGTTAGTATTTACGTAAGCGAGCTGAATTCAAACCAGGTTATCTGCTCAACTGCAGACGTCGAGAGGGACAATTTTGTTGGAGAAATCCAAGCGGAAATCCCATTTTGCATTAATACAGCATTGAACGTTGTATTATGCTTGCAACAATGTACACGCAGACGTGAGTATGCAGCACCACAACAACAGCAGCTGTGACGAATTACTGCTTTTCCAACTGCTAAATAATGCGAGTTGGTGGAATTTTCCACATAGGCTAAAAATCCTGCTTCTCCCCTCCCCCCCCCCGAAAAAAAACAGGATATTAGGCTTTCATATCGAAATTACTATAATAAAAAATATGGATTTTATCAGTTAGGACGGATTGAGATGTAATGTATCCCTACAACAAAGCTTGTTAGGAATTCCTAACAGCTCATCGGCCGTTTAAAGTCATGATAGCAAACGTCAAGCTCTTTCGACAAGTTTATCCGTCAACGAAGACTTCAAACGTTTTAAACTGACGAAATTCTTTATAATTGCGCAGTAAGACATTTTCAAATTTGTCATTTAACCTTCGAACTGTACTCGGTGGAATTAAGTTGGCAAAAAACACTTGGGATTTGATATCACGACTTCAAATGGCAGAAGAGCTTGGCGAAACTCCTTAACAAATTTTATTTTGGGGAGGTATATTGTATTATCAATATTTGGTTGATCACTTTCCAAAATATCAGTAGTTACGTCGCCTATACATAAAGTTTTTTCTGTTAATATTTTCTTGTTTAATAATTTAATTAATTCTTTACAAAATTAGAGCTTATTACTACTGGGTTATCTATTATACATAATAAAATACATAATAATAATACTGGGTTATCTATTATACAGTTTATATTATGAAATCTCAAGATCTAACAAAATTATACTATTTACATCAAATAATATATTTGTAGACTTGGAAACTTTAATTTTACTACTTCCTTCAAAACAACTTATTTTGTAGTCTGTTAAGTTACATTGCAGAATTTCAATTTTTTAATTAAAATTTCTGTCATGCCGATAATATCCCAATTTAAATTTTGTTTCGAACATCAAATTTAAATGCTTCCCAATTTTTTTCTCAAACTCCAATAACATGGAGTGGTCCTTCACTTGTAGGTAATGTTTTGCCTACTTTACGCCAGCAAAAATCTTGTTAGTATACATAAAATTAAAATTTGACATCAAAAACTGGTATTAGCAACTGTTAAAACAAGATATCATTACGTATACAGCAAACTATTCGCCATACTTCTGATTCTTCTCTGGAGATGTAGCATGTGATCCTCCTACAAGATCCTCCTCAGCTCGAATAAAGATCACCTCTAGGTTTATCATTTTTTTCCATACGAATTTTACTTTCTTTACACCAAACAAACTTGATGTTATGTTGTTTAGCATAGAACTTTGTTTAAGATAACAGAACCATGTGATGTGGTGATATGTAGTCTTTTGTGAAAATCCTGTTACCATTATTATATTTGAAGCAGTCATCATAATTTTGCTGTCACTTTATTTTTTAATTACAACCAAATCACAAGCACCACGACTTTTGAAGTCTATCAGGATAGGAGACGTTTGTTTATTTTTTGGTGGTAGTATGGACCTTATCTACTTGTGAAGGACGATAGAAGCGGGAGCGCATGAGGTAGGAGTTTCCAACATAATTATACCCTTTTTTCCACCTTTCGTACTGAGCCCTGACCCCACGCGGCCAGTTAAACGTACATTAAAAATTATGCCATGCAGATTTTCACCTAATAAATATGCGTGAAAAAATAGCTCTTCTGCTGGGAACATTCCGAATATGTGTTAATTTGAAAACACATCAAAATACCAGGGCCACCTGGTTGAGTTTTGTTTCTAAACATACATTACCTGACTTTTTGGCATAATCCTCGTTTGGAATGCTCAAGCCCTAGCGAAACCTATTGACCTCCCTGCTAGGTACGTAGCTTATTCTTTTGTGCATGCGCAGGTGCAGACCCCCTGTTAAAGCGTCTGATCCAGACCATGCTTCATATTTCTTTCTAGAGCTCTACTGCACAGGACTACCTTAGCAAACTTGGCAAACAAAGTTGGGACTATGGTAATTCATAAGGGAGGCAGGGCGGGTGAAGGTAATGTATGTTTTCCTTTAGGCAATAGAAACAAAATCAACCGACTGGCCCTGTTGATTTCTATAGTGTTTCTATAGGCAACGAAAACTTTAATTACTCGACTTTTTAGCATATAAGCAGACCTCGTCACATATAGCGGTTGGACCATGGTAAGAGTTACTCGGCTACGAGCTGGTTGCCTCAGAATCAACTGACTCCAAACTGTAAGCAATCAATGTTGGTGCGTGTGAAGATTTGCTCTTGGCCGATTATCCGGTCCCATGGACTGGGGGCCCGAGCGTTGCAGAGTGATATAGGTGTCAGTTGCGAGACCGAGTGCCCATGCTGGTAGCAGTCGATTGATGCGTCTATGCCTGGGCGTTGTTGAGCCAGTGGTCGGCCAAGCCATGACCCATGGAAGGCACCGGGTTGATGAAAGAAATGGTCATGGGGACCAAAACTGGCAGACAGCCCATCCAGAGGCGCCTGTAGTGGTCGTCCAGAGGAAACGGCCCACCTGAGGAAGACAGGGACTGTAGCAAGAATGACTGTGGCATGGAGCCATTTGTGAAATCTTTGGTGGCCGAGGGACTCTCGACGTGGTGAAAGGTGAGCCAACGAAGGTGCCAGGAGGTGCCAATTGCTGTGCTGAGCCAGGACTAGTAGGGTGCATGGGCGCTGCGACTGGGCCTATCAGAGGCGGTTGCCCGGGCAGAGAAGTGGCTACGGCTTCGAAACAATTGGTGAGTCCATCGATCCGAAACAATTCTAGTCAGATGAGACTGAGCCAAGGACCCATGTGAAGACTATGAAACTGGAGTGGTGCTGGTGCCTTAGACGGTCCAAATTTGCTTAGATAGTCCAGTGCTAGGAGAGCTAAGCGAGCATCCACGTGCAGTAGAGCCCTAGGAAGGAAGATAAAAGTATGGTTCGGATCAGATGCTTTTATACGGGGACTGCGCCCGCGCATGGGCAAAAAGATAAGCTACGAGCCTGGCAGGGAAGCCAGCAAGTTTCTCTAGGGTTTGAGCATTCCAAAGGAGGAATATGCTAAAAAAAATCAGGTAAAAATGTTTTCGCCTGCTACAGAAACTAGTGTTTAAATGAACTTAAATCGAGGATGGCATTTTGTATCTCGAGTTATGGCCTGTTTTGTCTTCCAACTCTACGCCAGTTCCTGCATGTGCCAGGATGTTAAAGCCTCTTAGCACTGCTTTGGTGAAAAAAGATTTTGGCGAAGTAAAATCAACTTCCTTGGAGCCTGGAGCTGAAACCTGCTGCTCCTCTCCCAGACAGACTTCTGTAAATGATAGAATACAAAGTGAGAGTTACAACACGGATACTCCTCTGTACTATGGACATGGATGGCATTTATTCACTCCAGGTAGAAGTTATTTCGTAGATCCTCACCATTTATTTTTAAACTTCGGTTTCGATAACACTGATCCTTTTCGTTACGCTGCAGTATAAATTGGTCAAGTGAGCCTTTTAACTTCGTCACGTGGTCGAATTTGTTTTCAAGGACGTCAGTTCTTGAATATTCAATTTTTTTTGGGGGGGTTTCAGCAATTCATTTTGTTAGGTCTTCCACCTATTGCTCTGCAAAATTCAGGGGCACATTCACTTCTTTGAGTTCTGTTTTCAGTTATGGAATCCAAAATACTTCAAGACAGCTTTTAGCAATCAAGAAACGAGAGCTATAAAATGTATTTTTGATGGCTGCTTAATCTTTGTGATTTTCATAGAGAGCAAGCCGACATTGCTGGCTATCAACCAGTGTAGAATGGTGTAGCCGTACAAAGGGTCCAAGCACTAGGAAGGTTGCGAAGAATTGCTCTGGCACGTATAGAAGAAGACCTGGCGAAATCATATGAAGACTTAAAAATACAGTCATCTTTAGTAGAACAATTTAAGGCTACACCAGTGTTCTACAACGCAATGGTTTCCACAACGCCATTGATGGTTGTGGGCATTTAGGAGAAATGCATTCATTTTTGGCGTGCAAACTAACAATGGTATTGAACGGTAATACGATGTTTAAAACAACAGTACCTAAAACATGAAAGGAACAATACACTGATTTGAATTGAATTGAATTTTATTAGAGCTGTGACCCGTAGAAACACAGTTCTTTGGTTGTCACAATAATCCAATTTTTTTCCCGCTGTGATACCAGATGTACCATGTTAGGAACATGAAGTCCTTTACTGAATATAAATTATACTCATCAAATATTCTAAACTTTCAGAAGAACAGACTTCGACCTTTTGTTGTGCACTGTATGTGGCGAATACAGAATGCTCAGAGCTAAGCAGTGAACGCAATTGATTAAAAAAAAAAACCTTTATATTAAAAAAATGCACCAAAATAGCTTTATCACTTGAATCTGCAGAGGTAGACGAGATTGAAATTCGGGGGAGGGGGTTTTTAGGGGTTTGGTTACAACAAATTTTGTTAAACACAAATCTAAATCTAGTTTAAAACGAAACAGAGGACGCATATCCATTGCTATTGTCGTGGAAATTCCTGACATATCCGCTCGAAATGTAAGTTTAAAGAGTATTCTTTTGGGCATTGCCACGAAAAAGGTCATATAAAAGCCGTTTGTTATATAAACTCGAATGACTAGCACAAGTGGGCGTCAGCTCCTGAGAAAACCTTTAAGGCAACAACTCACAAGAAGCCTAAACATAAATATGACTACAAAAAGGTAGGTAGGTACAGCGTGAGATCGAATCAACAGTGCGGAATCTGAAAGGGAAACCGAATCTGAAATTAAGATTGTAAGTGATAATTTTGCAATCACACTATGAGTATGAATTTGACAAATGTGACGAGTTGTGTTCAAGCGGTAAAGTGGTGGATACATTGTGCTATAAATGAGATAGATCTGTTACTAGGATAGTGGGTGTGATGGAACCATTATTCCTATTCCTGGTATGAGCACTATTTCCAGGATTGCACACTCAGACAGTGTGGTCTTGCCATGAAACTGTTTAATGACATGAGCAAAAATGTACTGGGGATAAACAACGTTAAAGTTTTAAAAAACATAATCAAACTGAGTATGTTGACACGGTGGTTGCAGGCCATGAGCGACCAGCATTGCTGAAAAAGGACTGGATTTCTAGATTTAAAATTAAAATGGATCCATTTTGGTCATTACAAAATTACAGTGTCCAAAAATGTAAAACTGTGAAAACTTAAATCTACTGTAAATAACAAAGACATTGAGGCCAAATATCCTGAACTTTTTCAGCTTGGCTTGGGAAAGTTTGGTTGCTACTCAGCTTAAATTCAGACCTATCAAAAGATCAGACCAGTACCTTTGGCTTTAAAAGACAAAGTAAATGAGGAAACCCACCATCTCGTATCATTAGGAATTCTGGAACTGGCACAACGAGTGAGTGGGCTGCTCCAATCTTCGTCGTGTGTCAGTTAACGGACAGGTGCACATCATAGGAGATTATAGCACTACAATAAATCCGCAACTTGTAGTGGATCATTATCCTGTGCCAACAGCCGCGGAATTTTTTAGTGGATTGGCTGGCTGTGATACGTTCAGCTTAATCGATCTCAAGGACGCATTTTTATAAATTGAGTTAGATTAAGATTAGCAAAATCCATTAACTATAAACTTGCAACTTGACCTGTTAAAGTGGATAAGGGTCCTCCAAGGATTGGCCAGCAGCTCCAGAATTTCCCCGTGCTTAATGACGGCCTTATGGCCAAAATTCTGAGGTGCCATGATGACATAAAAATGACATAAAAATTACGACATTTTAGCCAGGGGAAAAGGTCAAGAACATGACGAATCTTTGTACGAGCTACTTACAGCGTTACAAAACTCAGGATTGCGCCTTGAAATCAATAAATGCAAACTGTCACAGCCCAGTCTAAAACACCTAGGCCATATCATCGATAAATATGGATGCATACATTGCCTGAGGTGATTGAAACTATAGTAAAAGAATCACACCCTGCAAATATTCCTGGGCTACAATTTTTTTGGTTTTACAATCAATACTCAAAGTATTTACCTAACCTGGCACAAGTTTTGGCCCCTATTACAAGGCTTCTTATGGGAGTGGGGGATGAATGTTGAAAATCTGTTGAAACTGGGGAAAAAAACTATTTGTGCAATCTAATGTTTTGGTACAGTACAACCCTTAGCTTAAGCTCAAGCTAGTGTGTGATGCGAGGCCCTATGGGGTAGGCTGTTGTCTGAAGCATGTGATTCCAAACAGAAGTGATAGCCCTACAGCTTTTGATTCTAGGAACACCAGCAGAACACGGCTATTCCCATTTTGATAGGGAAAGTGTCTACTGGGTAGCCAAGAAATTTCATGAACATCTCTATGCTCAACATTTTATTCTCCAGTCAGACCAAAAAGCTCTACTGTGGATTTTTGGAGAGAAATGTGGCATCTCTCAAACGGTTACCACTTGAGTGCAATGCTGAGTGTTCATGCCGGATGTGTATGATTATACGTTCCAGCATCTAGTGGGGAAGACGAATCTTTCAGCTGATGCTTTGCCTCGTCTGCTCTTACCCAGCACAAAAAGTTTAAGAAAAAACCAAGCACTATTGGATTTTGGCAGCACAAGTTATAGAGACATTAAGTATTATTCTAAAACTTCTTCAAAAGACACAGTTTTGTCTAAGGTTTTGAAGCATACTAAATGTTGTTGACAGAATATTTAAATGATCTAGAGATTAAACCATATTTTAGCAGACGAAATGAAATATCGATTGAGTGTGATACTTTGTTTTTTTGGGAGGGGGGGCCTGACTTATTGTACCAGCTCAGTTTCAAAGGCAAGTTTTGAAAGATCTGCACAGTGGTCACTGTGGCATTGTTAAAATCAGAAGTTTGGCTAGGTCGAAATGATGGTGGCCAAAGATGGACGAACAACTTGAAGAGAAAGTTAAAGCGTGTGACGCATGTCAACAAAACAACGACAAGAAACCTGTGGATCTCAGACACGACTGGGAGTTCCTCCTAAAGCCAAATGAGTGTGTCCATGCGGATTTTTGTGGCCCCATGGACGGGCACATGTTCCTTATCATTTTTATGTGCAATCAAGTTTCCATTTGTTAAAATCATGAAGGCCACAACATCAAAGAAAGTTATTGAAATTTTTATAGAAGATTGTAACCTAATTCCAACCCTTGTCACGGACAATGGGCCACAATGTACGAGCCATGAGTTCAAACATTTTTTTAAAGTTAAAAGGCATTTGTCACCTAGCGGACCCTGCACACGCCCCTTGGAGTAACAGGCAAGCAGAGATCTTTGTCCGAAATTTCAAAAAAAGCCTATAAAGCTGAGCGGGTAGAGGTAGTTCTATTAAACAAGCAGTGAATAACTATTCAGTTTCTACCAGAATCACCCCAAACTCCACAAAGCTGCAAACCATAAGCAAACATTTTCCTAGATAAATTAAAAGTAAACTAAACTTACTTTTCCAAACTCCAATAATAACTGTACAGGAAAAACAGTACAAGCAAATTAAAGATTCTTTGCATAAGGAACCACATAAATTAAAAGACGATTCGTTAGTCTGGGCAAAAAACTACTCCCACACTTTAGGAAGGAAATGGGTGCCAGGCCAGTAAGAGTTTGCAAAAAACTAGGTTACTCTCGGTTTGAGGTGCGAACTGAAGATGGGTTAACAATGAGGCGTCATGCTGAACAGCTCAGAGGTTAACAAATCAGCTGATGCACTAAAGCCAGTTAAATCTAACAAACGTAGATCAGGTGTTTTCTTCCCTGGGCAAGTTTTAGTGAATTATTATTGTTCTATAAGTAAAAAAAAAGTAAACAATTTAATTCATGATGATTAAATCTTTAAAGGTTTAGTTCGTTATAAGTTTTTTTTTCGACTTCACTTCTGATGGCCTTCAATATCGGTAGGCTGAGCCTCAGCTACCGGTCTCATCCAATGTTTTCTTTTATTAGCTTTTCCCGAAGCCACTAGAGAACTAATTAGTGGAACTGCTGCAATTTCCACTTCCTCAGAGCGTCGTTGAGTAATGCTAGTGATGCTAGTGCTGGCTTAGTCTGATTGGGTGAATTATCCTGCTCGCTAGTTGCAGTACCCAATTCAACTGTTTCGTGATTGGTCAAGCCAGGAAACATGACACCTGATCTTCTTTTAGTATTAGCAGAGTATTAGCTGTTATTTTTTTAATTGGGTTTCTGCATCAGGTGACTTACAAACATCTCGTAATCTCAACTGCTATGAGTGACTGTGCAAAGGCACGCCATTACTTGTGCGAACTTCAAAATGTGCAAAGCCTAATTCTTTTATGAATGTTGCGGTAACTATTTCTTACCCACAGAATGTGAATAATTTCGTGCCCCGACTAATGATTCGACTACTATTTTACTTGGAATTTTACAGTGTGCTCTTAATTTGATCGTGCTGTTTCCTATGAACAATCTCAATAGGAGTTGGCAACAGTAAGTTTAACCAAGAATTTAAAGGGTTGGGGAGCAGAATTTGTGACTGAGACCTTCTACTGAAACATCTTAGATTCATTCCTATTTGTTCCATCAAAGTTTATAAAGGGCACCATGTGTTTTATGTGGAAATTTCAACTCAGTTTTCAGCCTAACAATAAACTCAACTAAACGGAACTAGCTTGTATTTCATTATTATTTAGTTTAGCTTCGTTGCAATTTAGTTTACTTTAGATTTGGGCTGAAAAATAAGCAAAAATTACCAGAGGGAACAAATGGCGCCCTCTGAAAACTTGGACGGAACTAATAAGTATGAATCTAACACGTTTCAATAGGGACTTTTTAGAGTTACAAATTCTTCTCCCCCAGCCATATAAATTGTTGGTCTAACTTACCTTTCATTACCCTTCCAAAAATAAGTTTACTGGGAATTTGCAACGCAGTAGCACTTGGGGTGATTTTGGCAGATATTAAATAATCCTACTGCAGTGCTGTGATCCTGCACAAAACATCTATCGGACTGTGTAGAACGTGTCAGCCGTAGGAGCACTAGAATGGTATATGGTGCATATCAAAGAGAGGCCTGTGTCACTGATATGTGCAACAAATTTAAATGGTAGTCTTCAGCCGACAGAAAGAAAAGGCACCGCTTGCAAGTCTTTTAACATATTTGTAATGGCTGTACTCTTATGGATCCTTCTGATTTTTGTGCCACCCCGGATTTTGTGGGTAGGCGTGATCATACCAGAAAGATCAAGCGCTACCAGTGCAACAAAAACGTGCTGGTGTTGGCCTTCTTCCACCACACCATCATTGACTGGAATGACTTGAGAGATGATGTTGTCTTTTTTACAAGTGATGTGCCCTTTGCTGCAAAGTGGAGAAAAGACTGTCAACCTCAAAAATGAAGCCACTTTTACTCGGTCCTGTAGTGCTTGGGGATTTCGTAAATGGGCCCCCTTGACTCGGTCCCGTAGCGCTTGGGGATTTCCTAAATGCTCCCTTTTGACTCGATCCCGTAGTGATTGGGAATTTTGTAAATGAGGGCCCTCTTGACTCGGTCCCGTAGCGCTTGGGAATTTCTTAAACGCTCATTCTTGACTCGGTCTCGTAGTGCTTGGGAATTTCGTAAATGGTCCTTCTTGACTCGGACCCGTAGTGCTTGGGGATTTTTTTAACGCTCCCTTTTAACTCGATCCCGCAGTGTTTGGAGATTTCGTAAATGGGCCCTCTTGACTCGGTCCCATATTGCTTGGGGATTTTGTGAATGGGCCTTCTTTGCTTGTTCTCTATGAGGCAGTGGATTTCTTAAACGAGCCCTCTTCACTCGATCTCGAAGTGCTTGGGCCTTCTTTTCTTGTGCTCTATCAGGTAGTATACTTTCACGATTAATGCGTGCCTGGTGACGAATGGCAAGCTTACGTTTTCTGAGTTTCGTTACCATGACGAGTTGGCAACAAGTAAACGAATAAAAATAGGGCCACGTTAAGCTGTGTCACTAACACGTACCACAGCAACAAATAAACACGCTCAGTAAAAAGAAATGCGCTGTAAATGGGCTTTAGTTTAAAAGTTGTAACAATTGATGGTAAGTATCTAGATTAGAGGCACCACGCCAAATCACTTAATTTTTGCGCTAACCAACGCTGCTCTTCATCCTAACACCATTTCGCATCATAAAACCCGGGGTAAAAGGGTGTAGGGTTGTTTCAAAAAAAAAAATTTCAAAAGACGGAAAATGCTAGTCACATATGTGTTAAAGCAGCGGCGGCGACAGCCATATTGTGAGGGAAGAAGGGTAGCCAGAAAACCTGATTTGCACCTCACTAAAATTTTACGGAAACTTAACGTAACCTACCTAACCTAACCTAACCAACCTAACCTACCTAACCCCAACCTAACTGACAATAACAACAAAACCACACGAAACTGGCAATAACAAAACAACGAAAGAAAAATTTCCGCAACGTTTGTTGTTGTGAAAATCGGGGTTTTCCGGCAACCCTGCTTCCCGAATCAAACACCTCACAGTATGGCTGCCACTGCCGTAGCTTTAGCGTGTCTGTAACTAGCATTTTACATCTTTTAAATAATTTTTTGAGAAGTTTATAGAAGTTTCCCTCGGATTTTGTGATGCGAAATGGTGTTAGGATAAAGAGTAGCGTCGGTTAGTACAAAAATTAAGTGATTTGGCGTTGTGCCCCTAATCTAGATAATTACCAAATTGATAATAAACGTCTGGCTCTAATACTCACGTAACTGAATGATTGAATTAATTCGTAATGAAGAATACGTATCCACAAAGATATACGGCCATCTACAAGTAGGAAAGTTAACAAACCTTCATTTCATGCTGTAATTGTCGATGTGTTTTTTCGTCTTCGTGTTCATTGTTTTATTATTGAAAAGCAAAATAAATGGATTTATTCAATGTTCAGTTTGGCATTGTTGGATAATAATAATGTTTAAAATAATGTAAAACAATCAATTTTGACGTTTGGAGCTTCCTAACCCCTGAACCACTTGACCAATTAGAAAGGTCCATATGAAAAGGGCACATCTCCAGACCAATACCTGAAAAATTAGCTTAGAACCAGCTTTATTCACCGCATGGAAGAATTTATTTTCGTGATACAAAAAAGCGTTACCAGTAGTAGTTAGTAGTAATTAGGCAAATATCAACGTTATTCAGGTCGTTTTTTCAACAAGAAAACGTTAAACTACGTGTCTAACAGCAAGGGTAATATCCATATTACCCCTGCTTACAGTACCTTTTATGTTGTCAGGCGACCAAAGTCTCCCGATTAAATAAGTTTCAGCCTTTTCTTTCGCATAGTTATTTATCCTCAGATGGCTGAAAACAGCCAAACTACCTTTGCTGTCTAGTGGTCGCCATGCTCATATATACATATTATATGATTGTCATCGTTTTATCTTGGCGGGCAACAAACTAGCGTATGTCTTGATAACTGCCTTATTTGTTTATTTTAATCGATTTTAACTCTTTCCTTTGGGTCTTTGTTTAGCTGCAATAAATGTATTATTTTGGAAACATTGACACGTAAATATTGACACGTAAATATTGATACGCAAACATTGATAGCGGTAGTAGACTAGATTTACGAAGGCAAAGACGTTCCAAGGCAAAGACCTTCGTTTTTTTACTTACGTAAGAACCCCACGCCTTCGTTTGCTATGCCTTGAAATCTTTTTTCTTATTTAAAAAATAAATAGTTGTTAATTTAAAGTGTGAAATAGTTTAATAATACTTTAGAAATGATTTGGGGTACGTAATATGGACAGCGATTACTACTTATGCAAGAACCTAAGACCATCGTTTTCTAACTTACGTAAGTAAGAAACCCACGCCTAGTGGTAAGACAACGGTTTCATTGTTGCAGCTGTGTGTCTTCATTGTTGGACTGAGCCTTTATTGTATTGACGGTGTGTAGTGTGAAGTTAAGCAGCATTGGGCTGGATTGATACTTGGGTGGGTGACCGCCTGGGAATCTGGCTGTTGCAGACATAGGGCCTTAGGGCTTCGGGCAGATGACCAGGAGTGGTTAACGCTCGTTAAATCCTTTGATCCTTTGTGTAGTGTGTTTCCTTCTTTAGTCGTAAGTTAGCATGTAAGTATAGGGCAGAGTGTATGGCGTTAGGGCCGAGTAAACTCTCATAACAAAACTAAACTAAACTAAACTTCATGATATAAATCCACTGCTGCAACAATGATTCAACAATGAAAGAATTGTACAAAGTTTATTAGATCGCATTAGGTTATATACCGGCTTACAGTACATACATGTGACAAACTGGTCACTAAAGTGGCGTAACATGCGGGGTGCGAAGGGTGCAGCTGCAGGGGGGGCCCACGCTGAAAGACAGGGGGGGCGGGGAGCCACACACAAATAAAAAAACGAAATGAGCAAAAACGAAAGATGGAGAGAGAGACAGAGAGAGAGAGTGAAAAGGATGAGAGAAAAATTATCTATATAAATAATGAAGAAACACCCGTTGTAGCATCGAGGGACTGCAGTAGACAAGAAAGTAAATAAAGATAAAGTAAACTATAGTTTACTTTATTTTCGAGATAAATTATTAACTTCATAGCTTTATTATAGGCTTACATCTCAGTTATTAATTGCTTGTATCCACAGGTTGCCCAATCTTTCCCTGTGTTTCTCCACCTATCAGTATGTGAAAACAGCAATGCAGACGTGTGCAAGGCATGCTCTATTTTTCCTACTTGTTCCCGTGCAGGTGTCAACTGCAGAACGATCGTTTACCAAAACTTAATCTTAAGCTGAGTCCACAATTGACCCCGAACACCGAATTTGGGTTCTGGGCCCGGACTTTCAAACCAGGCCACACAAAAAGAGAAAACCCGACACCCCATACCCCATACTCACAGGACACCGAAATTGCGGCGAGGGCCTGGGATTTATTAACTTTTTTCTCGCTACAACATTTTCGGCGCTTTCTACCCACCCCTCCCGTGCTTTCCTTTTATGTCGATATTGTTTATCAGCACTTGCCGTCAAAAGGTTCCATAAAACGAGGCGCCGCACACAGACCACGTCCACACTTGAAATACACGGGGTCGGGACATGGACATGAAGGTCTAAGCTTAATTTACAAAGCAGCGTAACACAAGACCGGTTAATAGGACTTTGTCATACTGTCGATCGAAAATCGTCGTGCAAGTAAACTTTACTTCAATTTACATTAAGGAGAACGGGGGGGGGGGTTGACATTAAGTAGATGGGGTGTGGCGGAAGTGACAGGGTGGGGGAGGCAGGGGACTTGATACCATTTACCAAGCATAATGTCGTCCTTAGACACATGGGGTGGTGTGGGGAAGGGGGGGGGGGGCGTTCCAATTTCTTGCACCACGGCCCACGCTGACTAAGTTACGACACTGGGTCACTAATTAGTGCATTGCTAGTTATTACAATAGCGGTGTTTACAATCGCATCCGTGGTGCATGCACGGATGGCGTCATAATGGCGAGTACTCATAAGTGATGTGCATTGTAGTATCACCTACACTACAGTACAAAAGTAACAAACAAATCTACCCCCCGCCAAAAAGTCTTTCTTCTTTTTCTTTTTCTTTTTGGGGGTGGGAGAATTGTTTGCTACTTTTGTATTTTGCCCACAGACTGTCTTGTTGCGCCCCGGGCCGATTTCTGTTTTTTGTGTCGCCCAACTCCCTAACTCCCCAACGGAGAGTCAAGGGCATCCATAGTTTAAGTGCGTTTTGGGTGTAGAGGGGAGAGGCGTGCTGCTAGTACCACTATGTTTGTATGCCCTTGAAACCTGGACGAAAGCTCGATTTAGTTTTCCGTCCAAAGTCAAAAGTCCTCAAAATGTTTATTTACTTGCTTTTTTTTCTTCAAATGTAACATCCCCCCCCCCCTGTTTTTCCGTAAATAAGACAGGCCCTATCACTAAAGCTTCAGGAAAGACATATAAAATCAGTTAAAAAAAAAAAACCTTGATTCTGGCATCCCTATAATTCGTTCCATACTTACATTACCATGACCAAATTTGCCAACTGTGTGTGTGTGTGGGGGGGGGGGGGGACCTACGGTCCGGAAAATGTGAAACTAAGAGAAAGACGAGCAGGAGCAAATGGGGGAACCAAGCCCAATGAAAAAGGTACTTTTATTTTTTTATCCTGCGGTTAATTTCCTTAATTCAAAATCTGGTAATGTTCTAAATCTAATATGAGTCGTTAATAAAACGAAGTCAGGAGACTTAAATTACTCATGGAAGTAATTCCCACCGTTTTATTCTGCCTTTCCGTGCAGTTAAAGGCAGCACAAGTCCGAACCATGTTCCCCGATGTCACCATTGCACTATCAACCCAAATGGGCCAATCATGCGTTCTTGCCTCGGTATGGACGCAAACGGACGCTCAAATTTTTACCGCATAAGAGGGCTACTGCTGACTCCCGACGACCCATATAATTTATTAACTCAATGGTTGCACTGACTTTGGTGGAGTTTGGTTCATAAAGCGCTGAAGCTAGTCGCTTTCTTTAGTTGAACCATTACGTCATCTTGGCTGTAATGCGCTTTACATGCAATTTGGGACGACCAAGACGCCAGGGCAAAATGGCGGACTGTCTTGGCGCGATCATCACTTTCTTGCACGTTTTCGCAAATTGCAAGAAATGTAATCGCAATATCGTTGCTTTAACCGGGAAGATTACTCAGATTAATAGCTCCATTTTCACTTAAGAGGGAGTGCAGCACCTTTCGTTATCTCAATTCTGACTACTAGATGGCGCCAGCGTCTACAACGTATTTCAGTTACGATCTTATTTCCACTTTTTCTCAGTTATTTTCCAACAGAATAGCGTCAAACTTGTTTCTAATGAAAGAGAATCGAATTGCCTAGAGAAGTGTGGAGGCAAAATTATCTAAAATATATTTTTGTCCTTTGGAGCAATATTTTAAGGTTGGCTGATTGAAAGATAAATAAAAACTGTAAACGTACTTTCCATCCGATATCTATGAATTAAATTCTTTTCTTCATTAAAAAAGTGTAACTTATTTAAAATTAAACAACAAAACACCATAAAAGCAGGTGTAGTTTGAAAAAATCGTACCTACTCTAATCGGATTCGAACGCAGAACGGGTGTTAAATGTGACGAGGCATGCTCACAAAGAAGGGCTGGATAGCAGTTCCAGCGCTCGTCAGATCTGTGCGTTCGCAAATCTGAGACAAATGACGTTTCACACGCGATCGACGTAAAACTATCCTTAGTATTGCAGTTAGATGTCGTTGTGCTTCCATATATTGACTTACATTGCGCTCCATTGCTCTAATACTTCTCCCAAACTATTATACAACAACTGCAGCAGAAATTTTATTTGTAACTGTAAAAGCGACAAAAAATATATCGGAATTTGTAACACAGGTTGTCTATTGTAATCGGATTAGAACGAAAAAGTGAGTATGAGGTGGGGTGTTCTACAATTCAAAAAATGGGAGAGTAGTAGTCCCATATATGTATAAATCACACAATTCCAGCGGCTCTTTTTGCGTGAGTGGCTTTCGCGATTCTTTTAGACGATATAGTTTTATTTGTCCTTTTGCCCTTCGCCTTTTTTTCCGTTCTCGTTTTTCCTGCGATATTTTGCTCTGTAGTTCATTCTCCCTGGTTTTAGGGACCAGTCAATATTTTCGAAAGAGGGGAATCAAATCTGTGATCAGGCCCGGAATGGCAGCCCTGGGTAAGTGACATGACGTTAAAAAGGCCCCCAACAGAATGCTAGGGGGGGGGGGGGGGGGGGTGTAGGTGAAATTATTCAAGCTTATGAGACCCGGTCATTATTTATGGCCGGGAGGAGGGGACGGACAAAATGAAAATGTAACCATCATATTTTCAATCTCCCTCCCCCCTCCAAAACCCTGACAAAATCTTAACCTCACCATTCAAGGTCAAAAATGTTGTGACCCTCCTGAGCCAAGGAACCAGAAGGCAAGGCTTTTCTAGAAAGTGTACGAAAATAATTACAGCAGTGTTACTGACAACTTCAAAACCGCGGGTAAACTCTCACATCATGGGGGTTCCCCCAGAAGTTGAGGCGTTTTAGAAGTTTTAATTGCTGAAAGTGTTATTATCGAGGTTCAAAAATTAACCCCCCCCCCGGGGGGGGGCCGGACTTTAATGCTGTCTTTATAGTTCAGTCATTTGTAGCGAGCTATAAAATGACTAGATTTTAAGGGCAACCAAGAAATTGCAAAGAGAGAAAAAAATCAACTGCAGCAGAAATTTCATTAGTAACTGTAAACTCGAAAAAGGCCCCCTTACAAATTTACGGGAGGGCCCATGTTCCATTGGCAACCTGGCACTATGGCCAGTCCGGACCTATGTGTGATCGAATAGCCGTTTCACCGAATTCTAATCATCGATGGCCAAATGGTGACGGTTAACATCCGTCCTAACGGGGTTTTCTTCGAATAGCTCGGCTCACAGAGGTCTCACGGACTTGTGGTTGGGCTTAAAATGTGCGTACGGACGAGGGCTACCCTCACACCGAGTTTCATCAAGTTTACACGACCAGTTTTTGAGCCCCGACACTTTGACCGTGTGTAGTGTCTTAATTTTTGGCTAAACGGGAATTCCCGTTTCGCCGACTCCTGTTTTGGCAAATTACAAATTTCTACCAGTTAGGAATGCTTCTTGAACCTCAGCAATATTACATTTATAGAGTATTTTGATTCTGCGACATGGGATTCGGCGAAACGGGACTTCCCATTTCGCCGCATTTGAATCATGGCTGAACTTTCGGTGAAATGGAAAGGCAGTATGAATCCACAAAGTTTCGATGCCCCACTCGCCAATCCAATGCCCCCATTTACGCTTCCCCACATTGAAGTGAAAAAAGAAGCCCCCCCCCCCCCACAACTCTCCCCGCCAGCCCTACAAACCACAAACCCATCGTATATCAAGGGACGTATCAAGGGACCCAATAATACAATGCCGGAAGGCCTATTGAAGTGGGCTTGCCAGACACCTTATTATCTAACTGAAATTTGTTTAGGTTTTGTTCAGGATTTGTTGTTTTCGGTTGCGAGATAAAATAAAACAATGCAAAAACACACAAAAAAAAAA